>JAOUZG010006535.1:5321390-5335481 GCA_026289955.1 Argiope argentata
GCTTTATTTGTTATTAATTCTCATCACAAATCTAACTTTCTTTGAGAATATTTATTTGTAAAGTTACTGCTAATAGTTTTTATATAGTAAATTCTTTAGTTTCATATCTTTTATAAATAATGCGAATATCCTTACCCTATTGCGATTTGAATAAAAGTACTAATATCATGTTCAATAAATGTGAAGATTTAGTAGGTTTAGAAGTTTAAAATATGCATTTCATTCTTTATATTTTTTTAAACTTGTATTTAGATTTCTGAGTTCTTGTTTTTTTCTTGATGTATATCTTTTCTTAACATATCTATTGTACAGAAATAGCATTATGTTTTTAAGTAGAGGAGAAAATATCGTTTTGAGATCATTAGAATTTATTGTTTTATGTTAAAATAAAACATATTTTTTTGTCGAATTTAGAATCGCGTTACGCATATCGAATGCGTTGAATTAATTTAATTCTTTAATGGACTCAAATGCGTTGGAGTAATTTAATTCTTTAATGGCCTCAAATGCCTTGAATCTATTTAATGCCTTAATGGATTGGAATACATCTTCCAGGAAAAAGAAGAAAACATTAGAATAATCGCCAGTTTCCACACATACTTTTTCTAAATTGTATTGTGTCATAACATTGGTGATCATATGACGCTTTACTATACACCAATGTAATGAAGTCAATTTATGATCATTTTTCATACATAAAATACACTGAGGTAATTTAATTCTGAAATGGGTTGGAATACATTACACGGTAAGTGCTAAACTATATGCGTTGATGTGTTTGTCAGGAGATTCTGTCGTCCTGAAAATAAGTATTTTAATGGAAAATAAAAAGCATTTTCAGTCGTGTCTGGTTGAATATATCTAGATAAAATTGTTTGAAATGTTTGGATATCAGAAAGAGATAAATACGCAATTATTTCCAATTATTCCAAAATGGTTACTGGAATTAAATGATCATACTTATTTCAAATTCAATGAATAAAAAGAGAGAAATATAATAGTGAAAAAGCGAAGTATTTAAAAGAAATAACAGATTTTGAAACTTTACCTTGAAATAAAATGCTATGACGATTTCTCAAAGTTGGCTCTATCTTCATTTCATTTAGTTTTTTTTAAATTATTTTTTACCCTTATTATAATTTAGACATACTTTAGCAGAAAAAATACATTTGGTATATCCGCAGTGCCCATAAAGCAAATGCTTCAAAAACTTCAAAATTTTGTTTTAGGTCCTTTCTTATATAATTTTTTTCGGAATATAGTATAATCATTGGAAATAAATGTAAAAAATAAATGGGTACTGCAGAAAATACTTTTTTTTAATTTTTAAAGGCTATTTAAAAAAAATTAATCCTACTATTAGCTTACACTCTCGCTATATGTATAGTTCAATTTTTTAATCTTTATTAAAATACGTTTCATTAATCCATCTGAGTTCAAATATTTTTTTAAGAAAACTTGTGTGATTAAACTGGTTTGATATTAATACAGTTTTTTTCAAATATTAATTCAGTTATTTTATTAATAATTAAAAGATAAATTTCTCAAAAAAAAATCTTCAGTTCCTTGCCACTAAAAAAGTGATGAATTCAGTTAGGCTGGACAATTTTTCGGCCAATTATTTTAAAAGATTATGTTTATTTTCATAATGATTAATGCATTTAAAATTAAACATTGCTAATTAATTGATATTTAGGATTCATTTTGAAGTACTTTTGAATTAAAATAATACAGAATAGAGAAAATTAAAAATTTAGAATCTGTATAACATTACCCCAACTGGTGAAATATTTCAAGCATTTACGTTGCCTCAATTGGCGTTAAAATTCAACATCATTTGATTGTGTTCTAAGTTTTTTCTGATTTATTTTCAAAGGATACGGACTTGATTTTGTTTTGGTATAACTTTTTGTCAGTCATTTATATTAGTTGTAACTATTCAATAAAAAATAAATAAATTTTTCTTTGCTGTCCTAAATTGGAATTGACTTAACATTTTTAAAATATTTTTTGCTATGTTTTGATTAATCAGAAATTTGCTAAAATTTTGGGTATTCATCTCATAATATACCCTTGTTACCAAAACGGCAACTTTTCCGAGTACGTAACTTCTGAGTAGGTACAGTGGTCTTCTAGGTAAAATATTACTATAATTCCTATTCCAAAATTTTTACTTAATATAATTTATAATTTCAATATTTGCACAAATTTCGTGGGAAACCGTGCTCGTATTAAACTTGGCAAGATTTGAAACCACACTAATGAGACTTTATTATATTCTTCCCTAACCAATGGAATTATTTGACGGTTCCTTCAACTGATAATCACACTCCAACAACAGACGAGACAGTTCTCCGCACTTTCTGAAATGCACTAAATAAACAAGGCTTCAATCTCATCTATGCAATTCTGCGATAGTAGACGCGTGTGATTTCGTTATATTTCCAGTGAATCATTCATCGGTAGGATTGCTTAAACATAATTCCTAAAGTGGATCAAAATACGTTAGTAAAGGGCTTATTTCGACAGATGGAAAGTTTAGATAAGGACAATAACATGGTAGTGCAAATATATCTAAGGTCTTAGAGACCTGAAAATTTGCAATTTAAACTAATCCTATGGGTTTAAAGAAGCTTTATTTTAGCTGAAGAGTTACTTATTTAAGCTTAAAATGACTAATGTTTTTTTAATGCATTACCCCATATCTATTTTGTGTTTCCATCGCAAATCATAATATGCACGATTACAGAAATGAGGTAGTTTTCAGTGAATCAAATAAGCCTCTTAAATCTATGCTTCATGTTATTAATGTTTAAGATGATTTAAAAAGTACTTAAGCTAATAATAAAATTAATAATATATATCTGTAGTTTATTACAGCAGCTCATTTTACAAATTATATCATCTAGAATTAATTAGGTCATCTAGAAAACTTTTTAAAAGATAGCGGAAATTATCTGTATAATTTTCAATTCATTAGGGTGAAAAATCCCACTGAGCTTCGACGAACATTTATTACACTGCAGCATAATATTGTACAATATTATATGATATTATATATTATATAATATTACACAATATTAAGCAATAGTTTGAATATCAATCAATAGTGCACAATATCTGTGTGCTATTAGAGTACAAGATCTAACCTATGTTCTTTTCGTCAAACTATGAAACTGAAATATTGAATCTATAAGAATATTCTATAGATAATACCGAATAACATATATAAATCCTTTTTTTTCCTCGAACTTTGGACTGTTTATTTTTTAAATATTTTGAAATTTTTATCAAACATAATTTTAATGATTTGATGATTACCACAAATCCAATAACATATTTGGAAAAAGAAAAAAACACTGGAATGAATGCTATAATAGGATTAAGTTTAAAGCAGCACTAGTGCTATTTGGGGTCAGATCTCGTCATTTTAAACCGTGGTCAGATGTTAAGGCTGACACCTCAGCTAGAAATCCATTCTTTCCACCACACCACACCGACTGAAGGACGTTTAGCTATGACAGATTTAATGTGCAACTGACCCCTTTACACTACGGTTCTTCAGTGGAATTGTGTCTCGAACCTTCGGCTACAAGCTAAAACCTTACAACCAGTCCACCGTTGCCTACCTCATAATTCGGTTGTATAGAATAGGACACTAACATTTATTAATCTTCCATCATTAATTTTCATTGGAAATTTTCAGATTATTTTTTTAACAATGTTGAACTAAACTCACTGGGTAATGAATTAGAAACCATTAAGATTTGCATTTGAATGCGTGCTAGGAATGAAGTAGGCAATTTTTTCATTATGACTTGGGTTACACGTGGTTAGAATGCTAGTATAAGTAAGGTGTAAGAGTCCTTTTCGCAATGAATGAATAAACTGGGAAAAACAACAGATCTTTCACCATTTGAAAAATAGCTTATTGTTGGTGCCTGTTAAGCAGGTGTCTCAATTTTAAAGAAGGCAGATCTCACAGAGTTCTCAAAAGCCTCCATATTAAAGGTTTTCAAATTTTGGAATCAGTACCCACAGTCCTTCTCTAGAAGACGTAACTTCGGTTCAATCACAAATTTCCAAGAGAGTTATAGGCGGCGTTTTCGACAAAATGTATGTCAGAACAGAGATTCTACTGTAATCCAACGGACACAAATCGTCAACCAAGGCTCTTCTCAACAGATTTCAGCTCGAACTCTGAGCAGAGAAGTTCAGAGGATAGTAATGCATAGTCGAGTGCCTGTGAGAAAACTACTCATTTCTGCCCGATACGCAGAAATTCGATTGCAGTGGCGTCGTGAAAGAAGACACTGGGCATCTGAGGATTGGAAATAGGTAATGTGGTCGGATGAATCACGCTACACCTTATTTTACGTCGAATTCGTCGAGAACCCTCATGAAGCTCTGAATTCATTTTGCCTTACTCGCACCGTGCAAGATTCTAAGGGATGTATCAAGATAAGGAGCGTGTTCTGCTGGCATGGAGGTGGTGACCTGGTGTTCCTTGAGGATAACTAAAAAAATCATGCGATACATAGATATACTGGCAGATCAAGTGGACCCTGCAATGTTGCACTTTTATCCTGATGGCGTCGGATAATTCATGGACCATAATGCAACTATACATTGTGCCAGAAGGGTTCAAAATTGGTTCGCTGAGCATCAGTCTGATTTCCCACACCTTCCCTGGCCACCGCATAGCCCGGATCTCAACCAAAGAAAATGTGTGGGATATGGTGGAAAGACACATCCGACTACATTCTCCTCTTCCACCTAATTTACAAGATCTCAAAATCTGCATAGTAAACGCATGATATTCTCTTTATATAAATGCACTCCAGAAGCTTGTAGACTTGATGCTCAAACGAATCAAAGCAGTTATCTGTGCAAAAGTTTGATCCAATAAGCTATTGATGTTGGGTTTCTAATTCATTAGCCAGTAAGTGTATTATACATCTAATTTAGTATAAAATTTAGTTTACTTCATATAATATTAAGAAACTGCTCATACCAACTACACGTATAACGTGTTTGCTGTTCGAAATTATATCTCTATGTTATTTAAAGTTTTCCTGCAATCAGTGGAAAAAATAATCTATATTATTTATACTTTTTAAAAAAATCCTGTTATATTGACTATGGTTTAAAGTAGAAGAAAGAAAATACATGTGGTACTTTCTTTCAAAGGGAAATATATAACTACGCTTTTCAGAAATTATGAATTTTCAGATAACATTAAAAGAAACTATTTGTTAAAAGCAACCCAGTTATTTACATATGCGGCTACAGTACTAAATATATTTCACTTGCTTTTAGAAATAAGAGAAATTCTGTGAAAACAGGCGCAGCAGTATTAGCGCTCTCCAAACTACAATGAAGCAGTAACATATTTTCAGGATTTAAGAGATTTTAACTAAAATAATAATATTAATAAAAAAATTATTATCTAATAAAATGTTTCTGTAATAAAAGTTTTGTTATTCACAAAATGTAGTTATTTCTCAAACTCAATTGAACCATTACCAGCCCATAAAATTGTAAACTTTAAAACAAAAGTAGTAGAGAAGTTATGATAGTAATATAATCAACGAGGTAATCCTCTGATATTAATAGACCAAAAACAATTGCCAAATTGTTGATTATTGTTAAAAAAACAAAATAAAGCAATCGATTAATTGAAAACAAGCAACAAAATTTATTAATAACTTTTTTTCAGAAACTGAGTTTTTTTCCTTTTTATAATTAATACAACTTAAACATGGTATTTCAATTATATATATATATATATATATATATATATATATATATATATATATATTTAAACAAGAGCTAAATTTATACAGCTATGAAAAGGCTTATGGTAAGTTTTTAAAAAATGTGCTAAAAAAATTAATTACTTTTGTAAAATATCTTGTGGACTCAAGAACACTTAAAACAATTCGAAGTTTAGAGATAGAAAAGCTTTAGAAAACTTAATTTCTTTCGGATCATTGATAGTTATAACAATCTACACGGAGAAAAAAAAAGAATATTGTTATCTGGCAATAAAATATAAGAAAAAATATGAGATTATGTCTGAATAATATAAGAATAATTCTATGAAATTTCAACAAATTAGACATAAAAAATCTTCAATATTTAATTTAAATATAATTCAAATTCAAATAATAACAATTATTATACAAACTAACTATATAAATTACTTTTAAACATATTAGAATCTTATGTAGGGTACTACACTTCGATACAATAATTATAAATTTTCCACAATAGTATCAAATACATAGTTACTAAGAAAGAGGCATAGTCAGAAAAATAATGTAGTCGTGATCTGAAGATATGAAACAGTAAAAACTATTAATTTCAATGTATTTTAAAACTATGAGTTAGTAAAAGTTTTTAACTCTCATGTTGATCAATTAGTGGATCATAAAACAACAATAAAAAAATTACTAAAATACAAATTTGTGGTTAGTTGTTTGTTTATGCATTTTTCTGCCTTTTTTCCCCAGTTAACCATTACACATTCAAAATGTTCTTTTAAAAGTATATATGTTAATTAAGAGAAGTTTATTTAAATAAATGTTATTTCTAAGAAAAACCGAAACTAATTTCTGGTGCTTTAGTAAAATAAAGTAGACGGAAACAAATTGCATTATTACACAAGTAAAAAATATTCAATAAGAACTGAAATATAAAAAAATAATATTTAATTATCTCCCGAAAATGTAAAAATAAATCTTTCTTTGTTTGAATACAATTCCCAAGAAAAACATCTGCGTAAGTCATGGCTTTGAAATATTTCTATATTTCATATATTAAAAAATACCGAATAAACTGGTATATATACAAACGTTTCATTCATTTAAGCCCAAGAGACTTAGAAATGTTTTTTTTTCTGTTATATCAAATAGCGATGGTTTTAAAAATTTATAAAATATTCAAAGACCATTTTCAATAAAATTTATTTCGAAAAGAATATAGAGAATTTTGCTTCGAGGTCATAATACGCTTTTATTCTTTAAAGAGAGCCCTAGGGAAAATAAACAGTAGACATATGTTTTTGTCACAGAAAGGCCAATCTTTACATGAGAAATAAAAGAAAAATCGGAAAAAGGAAAAAAAAATATGTATCACATAATAAAACCACCATGTGAAAAAAAAATGACTCAAGAGAATTTGCATTTCCAATGTATTGTTTTTTTTTCATTTCTAATTTAACTATTCAGCTTAAAGGAGATTTACAACAATATTTTTTTTAATGTCACTTATCATGTCATGCAATTAAATATCAGTTTCTTTTCTGTATATTAGCGTCATAGTTTAGGTTGTGTAATTATGCATAATGATAAATTACAAAGCCTTATGTACTTTCAAATATAATTGTCATTAAATATATTGTTACAAATACCAAGAAGCATTTCTTATATACAATGGAGTACAATTTTCATTCGCTTTTTCCTTAATGTTCTCATTTTTCCTTTACCCATGTAGATAAAACTACATGCGTTTGAGAATCAAACGATATATTATATTTTTCCGAATGAGAAAGCAATGATGAAGAGGATTTCTTAAATGAAAAAAGAATGCAACTTTTGATAACATTCTTTGAAATGCTCACAGGTATTTCAACTTCGAATATATAATAAAAGTTTTTTTGAAAGAAAAGATATAGAGAGGAATTGAAAAAAAAGTGAATATGGCATGTCCGTGAGTTTGTTTCAGAAAAACTGCTACACTTTCATGAAATGAAGGGAGGGATCTCTAAAAATGGGAAAAAATACATAAAACGTTATGAAACCTTTGGTAGAAAGAAAAATCTTCTGTTGGACGAAACAGGTTTTTTTCTAGCTTCTTTTAGATGGTTCAGTAGAAGATCAGAAAATTGGAATCAAGAATGGTTCAAAATGAACATGAAATCGAGGTAGGAATCACTTCTGCACGACTCAAAGGTTATTGGAACTATCTTAAAGAAAAATGGGATCAGAAAAGAAAAATCCCAGTTCCGCTACAAAAAAAAAATGGCTGCGTTAGAACAGCGAAGTTCAATTTTTGTGGTCTAAATCGAATTCCAAAAATAGAAGAAATTAAAGAAAAAAAAACATAATAAAAGCCAACTTATTTCTAAATCAAAAGCTCACATTTTTTTCTGAATTTACTGCACTTAACTAAATTGGCTCTCTAATAATTTTTTCTTAATTCTTTGAAAACAATTGTTTCTTTTTTATATGGATAACAGGAACTTTTTATTAAAGTAATTATTAGCTATCATTAATTCAATCAATTAGTCATTTGAATTCAGTAGTTTATTAAAAATTATATAAATCTTATTTGCGAATAATAAATAGTAAATACCTGTTTTAGAGATTTTAATAAATTTTAACAGATATTTCATTAAATGATTACAAAATATTTAACTCATTTTTTTGTATATCAAGAGGCACCGTAGTTTTAACAATTTGTTGATAAAAAATATTTGGCTAATGTTAAATTTAGATATCTAATAAAAGATAGTTAATGTAGACTAAACAAAAACTCTCGAATATAAGAATTAGGTAACGGAAAGTTATGGACATGGATGTTAACAATAATAAATAATAATAAAGATTTCATTAAATTATAATAAAATATTTCCTTCATTTGTTATATATATCAAGAGGCACTATAGTTTTAAAAATTTGTTGATAAAAAATGTATGTCTAATGTTAAATTAAATATCTAATAAAAATAATTAAAGTAGATTAAACAAAATTTCTTGAATATAAAAATTGGGAACGAAAAAGTCCAATAGTAAAAATATTTATTATTAGCATCATAAGAAAGTTTAAAATACGTATACTTTGTATACATTTACTTAATCACAGAAATCTAATTATTATATGTAACAAGGTACATTTATTATTAATAAAGAATAATTTCTATCCATATGATATTTATCTATACTCTTACCTTTTGTTTATTTTCTCTGCAGTTGATTACTGATATATATATTTGGTTGAAATATTTCGTTATTAGAATTATTGAATTATAAAATATAATGGGATTTTTAGCTGCTAGCTTATCAGTTGTATTACTATATAAATTGCAACCCTAAAGATTTTTTTTATTTTATTTTTTTCCACCTCTAAATTTAAGGTAAAACATTTTTTTACCTTAAATTTAGAGGTGGAAAAAAATAAAATAAAATAATTTTTTTTAATTTTTTTAAACAATATAGCTTTATTTAGGAACTTCTAAATTCGCCTTCATTTATAATCGATTTAACTGAAATTTGAAAAGTTCAAATATAAACAAAAAGCAGCAATATTTCCTCGAAAAGTTCATATTTAAATTCTTAAATTACCTAATCAAACTTCAAAATCATAGCACGTTAGTTGTGAAAGAGTTCTTCAATGAGAATAATGGCTGTAAGAACGTGAATGTATCAGATATTTGAGAAACGACCATATTGAAAAAAAGTGATTTTGTATCAAAGTCGAAAATTGACATCCATGACGTTCAAAATGTAGTGAATATATTACAATATTATTCATATAATACACCCTTGGTGTCTCAACATTTCATACAATACATCTTAAACTCTAAAAATTTACTATTTAATTGAAATCATTTATAAAACATCATTTATAAAAAGTCAAAAATATCATGAAAATTTCAGAAACGCACAAGTGGAAAAATATTCCATTGAAATAAGTATGTTCATAGTTTTTCGGGGAAAAAAACTGGAAAACTATGTTACCACTTCTGAAATTCTGTAACGATGTACACATTTCAAATTATCCATCTGTAAATCATATATGATCTATTCGTATCCAAAGGATACGAACATACATTTGAATATAAATAGATCGTAATATTTCGAAAGGGACAATGAGCCGAATATGAAAATTAAATGGGATAAATCGATCACATTTAAAAGTATTCTGTACTTATTGGAAAACATAAAGAGAAAATGTTAACAATATGTCAAATGTATTTGTTCGAAATGTCTCAGTTTTTGGTGAACCGGAGGGAGATTTTTTTCAAGAATTAATGCGATTAAATTCAAGGCTGCCTTCAGGTATAACAACTCTTCATCCATTCCTTTCCATTAACCATTTAAAATACTAGAAACAAAATAATCTAATACAAGTTAGTAAGGTTTTTACTTCCTTGTTGAAAATCGCAACATATATCTTAAAGAAATGATGATTTGCCAAAAAATTAACATATTGAAGTCATTAATTTCATTGAAGTCACATTTAAAAATCTGATCTTCAAAAGAGCATGAAAATATTTAAATTTGTAATTGCTCAAATGCATATGATAAATATCGAATAATCCTGTATTATCAATGTGAAGGACCCCATCACATGAAATAAAAGGCCACGTAGACATAATCTATCATCATAATTTACTTGTTATGGGGACATTTAAAATTTAAATACCGAAATTATTTGATCAATGTGTCACTGTCACAAGAATTTTCAAACATTAATAAATAGCATTGGTGATTATTAAGATACTATAAAGAATTTGTAAAACTTCTCTCCCTTTCTAAGAGACACATGTTTGAACATTATTACATCTAGTCAGCTGTGGAATGATTCCTTCCTTTGTGATCGTTCCTTTTCGTGTTTCTCCCCTTTAGTGTCCCCATCTGGACGTGAATAGAGTCTAGATAATAGACCACTCATGCGGATTACGGCCCTTTGAAGAAGGAAACTGTGTCAAAACTCCAGATGTAACAATTTCTCTTATGGGACCAGCCGCACTTGAATAGAGTCCAGATAATGAACCACACATGCGTTTTACGACCCTTGAAGAATGAAGTGCTAAAATCTCCAGATGTGAATATTTCCCTATTGTGGAGGGTCTGTTAAGAAGGTGGACGATTAGAAAACATTCCCATGGGTACCTGCTGAACACTGGGAATATTTCTGAAGAATTATTGGATGATCGGCCTCTCCAACGCATCAACGCGAACCCAAGAGGTGGAGTTTGACCGAGGTTAAAATGGAAGGTTTTGAAAGGGCTAGACAACGAGACGAGCTGTTCTGACAACGAAATCTGAAGAGCTGGATAACTGAAGAGATATCACGTGATCTCGAATTTGATTAAAGACCTACCGGTTATATCTGTAGATCTCTTGAGCTACACGCAGTAGACAGATACGCTAACAGCCTGTTAACTTCTTTGTATTAGTTGTGAAACTGTTTATCCAGATGTAAATATTTCCCAGCATATTAACCTAAATGAGGACGAATTGTTGTTGTTTTTATTGTATATAAGCTGTAAATAAAACATTTGTGTTTAAACGCTTCCCTTTTATTTTATCGACCAGGATAAAGTCAGTACAATACCTTTAGCATTTTAGATAAATCGTGCTTTTGCAAAGGATATTGCCCAAAATATTAGAAATTATATATTAAAGTAGAAAATAATGTATTTGGATTCTGAGGATAATTGAAAGAAAAAGAAAAAAGAAGACTTAAAAAGTACTTTTTTCCATGACCTTATTGCTATCCAAAATTTATTAATATTAGAATAAAAATCTCTCTTGAAAATTTATTCAGATAACTTGCTGCATTTATGAGTTATTTCTTTTAAACTAGTAAATTTTAAATAATTTTTAAATTCAGACTAGCAAGTCTAATATAACTGTTTAACACATCAAAAATTGTAATAAATTTTATTTAATTACAAATAATAAAATAAAAAACTGGGATAAAATTTATTAAAGTCTGTAATTAATAAATTTTATCACAAACTTCAAACACAGACAAAATTAGAAAAAAAAAATATCAAGCAATTTTTCAAATCAACAAAATCTATTATTCTAAAATTCTTCTTAAAGAGTATTTTACTTTTTTACAACTGAAACATTTTCAGTATGCGCAATTTAAATATGTGAAAGAAAAACAAATATTTACCATTATTTTATAGTTTAAATAGGTTTATCCTAAAAGATATCCTGGAAAACAATAGTTTGAATCTTGTTTAAGATGTATTTAGATTCTTAAAATATTGAACTTGTAAATATTTATTCACATAAAATATATTGTGAATAGTAAACATCTTATCGAACAAAATTATGTAAATCCAAATTATGTAAAATATAATTCATAGTAGAGCTGAAAATATAATTTATAAAAGAAGAAAAATTATTTAAATTTGTATTTAAAATATCTGTGAAATGCATTTTAATAAGTGTTTTTTTCATAATATATGCATAGGAAACAATAACATTCCATAATGATTCAACCGAAAAAATATTGTTTTCCGTAAACAATAATTTTATTTAGATAAAATAAATGCCTTTCATTCAATTTAATTTTTTAGGAAATACGATGAAACTCTAGGGGACTTGTTTTTGTTTACATTTGAATAGAATTATAGATATGGTTTAAATTTATGTATTTTATGAATAAAATTAATTTTCAAAATGAGATACGACCTAGTATTTTCAAATATTTATTTAAAGTTGTCTTGTTTAAATAAAAATTATGCAAATTTAAATAAACAAATTCATTTAATTTGTATTGCATATTATGAAATACATTATAAAATCCTGATTCTGACAACATTTAGAAGTTTATCTTTGTGGTAATTTTATCTGATTTATTTAATAATTCACTGCTTGTTAATTGCTCTTGTAATTCACTCCTTGTAAATTATTCGACTCCATTTAAAGTCATAAATTATAAGAATAAAAATTTAATTTAAAATTATCCAAATTTAACTATATTTGTAATTAACTTGTTCTATAATTCTCTAATTCGTTTTTCGAATTACGTGGGAAAAAATTGTTTGTTGATTTATTTCCAAATACATGATTATAAATATTCATTTAAATAGATAATATGTTTAAATATTAATATCGGAAATTATTTATTAAAAAAATTCCGTGTGATATTTTTTGAATACTATTTAACAAAAAATGAGATCATTTTGATAAAACAAAGTCAAAGGTGAAAGATTCAAATTTTATTCTCCTTAATAACTTAGATATAAGAAATAAGCTCAATAAAATTATAGATGACTAAAATTAGGGCCTGCTTTTGGCTATCGCTTAGAATTATATACGGATAATTTTATAATAACTATATACAAAATAAATGCTATATTTTTCTATGAAATGACAGCAGTTGTTTGCATTTAAATTAGAAAATTCAGATTTTTTACAATAAAAGCAATATTTATATCATTGGTACAAAAAAAATCGATTACCTTTGTTTCAAAAGCGAACACATTTAATAAAGATCCGCAAGCTGTTGAAAATATAATTTATTTTTAATCATTGACAAATCACCTCAGCTATAAATAGAAAATTAAATTATTTCTTAGAGATTTATTAGATAAGTATCTCCATAATTTTATGATATTTTTTAAAGAATGGGTTCACAAAGTATAAAAATATTTTTAATTGAAATTTAACCAAAAAAAAAGATTTTAATGTAGTTGAAACTATTTATCTCCTTATCAATATATTAATAACATATACAGAACTTCGTTTCTCGACAAAAAGATAAAATGGGAGAAATTGGATGATTGAAACTCTCACTGAAGAGTTAATCAGAATAGTCATTTATTTGTAACCTGCAGGTTTATAATGACAAAAATTATTTTTAATTGCATTTTAATCAAATCCCTCCTAGAATACGATTCATTAATGAATTGTAAAATTAAATTAATAATATGTATTAAAATAAGTAAACACATAATACCCCCCCTTTTTGAGACTTTTTTTTCATCATTCGTCAGAATATTTTTGAAAAAATCAAATAAAAATGTATATTATTTCCTTGGCATGATTACTTTTCTAGAATTCCAGTTGTAGGGACATAGGAAAAAATAGTTTTTGGTTTCCCAGGGAGATAAAAAATTTCTTTAAAAAGCTTTAGTAAAAAAAAAAATAAGTTAAAAATTTTCAGGAAACAAAAAATTGTATTTGTATTCTCTTATGATATAAAATAAGCAGTAGCAGTAAATATTTCCTCTATTTTTTTTGTACGTGTGGTATGTATTAAGTGTTAGAAATTCTTTACAATATTCTTGTATCATAAATAACATCCTAAAAACTCATATGTACAACTAAACCGCAGACAT
>JAOUZG010006535.1:5344781-5356939 GCA_026289955.1 Argiope argentata
ATATATATATATATATATAATAAAAAAATAAAAAGTATATACATAAAAAACAAATTCATCAATTTTCTTTGAAATTATACTAAACGTCCTTGAAATAAAAATAAAAGAGTTAAAAGAAAAAATATATATTAGGTTAAATAACTTCTAATAAAAATACAATACATATACTGTATAGAATTTCTATAAGAAAAAATCGCCTACAATTTTCTTGTTTCTTATTTTCTCAAATTGGAAACAAGAACTAGAACAAGGAATGGGGAACTAGAATCAGAATGTACATGAAATTATGACATGGACATATTTGCAAATATTGTTGAACAAAGTTTAAAATAAGAAAAAAAAGGCCGGAGAAAAATCTCCGAATTGGCAATAAAAAAGAAGAAAATGTTAGTTTAACTTTGATACATCAATTATTGTAAATATTTTAAGTTCAAATCAAAATTTCAAATTTAATAATGAATTAAAAAAATTGAAAGATAATAGTTACCTTAAAATCCAAATATATATGGTTTTCCATTTCCTGCATTCTACTATATGGTTTATTATTAGTTAAAAGTTATTCCAAGTTTTTAAAATACGAA
Source organism: Argiope argentata (assembly GCA_026289955.1). Lineage (NCBI taxonomy): Eukaryota > Metazoa > Arthropoda > Arachnida > Araneae > Araneidae > Argiope > Argiope argentata. The sequence continues at coordinate 5,345,363 of JAOUZG010006535.1, forward strand.
ATAACATATATACTTCTATTGATAACAAAAACATGAAATTTTTTAAGGGACATAACGCCATTTTAGAAGCTTGAGTATGTGCATTTTGTTTGGAGACCTTTGAGACTTGCTCACAGAGTCCAAAGAATTCCAAAAGCTGCAGATAGAATCCCTCAATGCCCTTGTGCATATAGACAGATTCAATTAGATTGGGTTAAAAGATCGCCGAAATTAAGTTTAAACTAGAATTTAACCGCATAATATTCATAATAGTTTAATTCAAGTTGTATACCTATGTTTTATTTTTAAATTTTTTTAAACCACACTAAATATTATATCATATTCAACTTTTCTTATGCTTGTATGAAAGAAAATCCCCTGTGTCCGAGAAGACTGATGGACGTCCTCGAATAAGTACAAGAAATTCGATTTTTGCCGAATAAGCTCTGTTTATGTTTAATTTTTTTTTCTCATACACCTTAATTTACAAAATATTAAATTACTTTACTAAAAGTTTTAGTGCTAAATTTTCAAACTCTTATCTTTTTTATAATTTTGTATATATTAATGTAATAATATAATAATTTTGCTTAGTATTAATTTTAAAAATAATTTTGCGTTAGAACATTCAGGATTTTTTCCAAACATATGTAGGCAATCATATCTATATAAGTTGATTATAATTAAATCTCTACTTTCAAAATGGGCTACATAAAGAACGACTTCAACTTCGAAATAAATATATACTTGGAAAATATGGACACAGTATGGATAAAAAAAAGTTCCAAAGTTTAAACAACAGATAGCTCCGTAAATCGTATGTTATTCAATTAAAATACAGTCATGCATGACGCAGTATTTTCTGTAAAAATTTATATTAAGTATTCTATATCTTAAGTTATTCTGTAACTTGTAGCTCAAAAAGTTATTCCAACTAGTTTCTATTTTTAATTTTGTTTATTGAATGCAAAAAGTAATTTTTCTGTTTATATTGGAATTATCAGGTATTTTCTAAGATAAAAATTACATTTAAAGGCTTAAGATGTCAATAATGATTTAATGTGCGGATTTTTATTTAAAAAAGAAAAGGTTTTGTTTTTCATTGATAAACAAGTAAAAAAATTAATAATTTCCTCAATTTTGATTTACATATATTATGCAATTTTAAATACCCCATAAAATTACAATTTATCGTAAATTAAAATGTCGATTTGACTTTAGGATAAATATTCATAAAACTATAAAATTTTAATATTTTAAAAAGTACACTCAGTATTATCTTTGATTTTATTAAAATGTTTTATATCCTATTTCATAAAGAAGAAGTAATATAAATCCAGATTTTTAAAAGATGTGTGTGAATTCCAACTCCTACTTTCCAATGTATCGAAACTGTCAAAATATAATAAAAATTGTAAATATGTAGAAAAACTGCATATTTTCACTGATGCGAATAAATTCAGAAGCGGAAGAAAAGATTTATTTCCTCATAATATACACATTTTTGGAGAATGATTCCATTCTTATGAAAAAATAACTTTGTGGAATGCATGAGATTTCAAATGAACGATAGAAATTCATAAATTGATGCTTTCATAAGGAATAAATTTCATTTTACGCATTTCAATAGATATTCACATATTTATTTTATTGATGTTTTCTCCTGTTTATTTAATATTTTTGAATTGTATTAACATTGTGAATAAGAATTAAAGTTTAGATTTGAACTACATCAACTAGAAAAATAACAGTTTAAATACATATTAAAAAAACTTTTGGGTTGTTTAAATAGTGATGATACGACTTTATCAATATATGCGAAGATATTGGAGTAAATTCAGCAGATATTAACATATGTAATTATCAGTATATATATTATTTTTACAACAAATTTTTATATAATATATATTTTTGAAAAGATTGAAATTTATTTTACAGAAAAATGAAAAAAAGTATTAAATTCTGTATTAAAATATTTTAAATAGCCTTAAGAAACTGAAGATTGGGCATCTGTTAGTCATGACAAATTTAGCATATTTCAATTAGAAAAAAAACGTATAAGCAAGCAAATATTTTGAATCATTTCAAAATACATTTGATTTCGTTCCACAAACACAGGCAAAATCAATCTATTATTAATAAAAAAAGAAAGAAAGAAAATGAATTGGACGATGAATGGGTAAAAATATTTTATCTTTAGTCCAAATGATAGCAGCATAGTAATATTTTAGATCATTGTGATTTTTTTAACATGTCAGAACATGATTTTTTATGATAAAATTTTTGCCATCAACAAAAACAAAAACAAAAAAACACCTAGGCGAAAAATGGAAATTTTATTATCAGCACGAGCATCTCACAAAAAATCAGCTTTTAATAACGTATTGCTATTGCATTTACAAAAGCTTTGGTTTTTAAAAAAATAAGTTAATGACTACAACAAATAACACTTAGAAAAAATGCCATTTTGAGCATGTGATTTTATGAAATGAAATAAATTGTAAATGTGATATTTTTTTTTTTGAAAAGTAAATGCGGGACAAAGTTTTTTTGATCGTTTGCAATAATAAAGTGACTCATTCAATGAAACAATTTAATTGAATAAAAATATAATTTAACTTGCAGGACACCTTGTTGCTTGGCCGTTCAAGAAATGATGTTTTGACATGTTGCATTGAAATATGCATAGCAGATTTCATTTTATTCTTTATTTAAACTTATTTTTAAAATTCTTTATTGGTTAATAAGCAGCAAACATGTGTACAATAAAAATACATTCACATGGAGTTTATGTATAAATACCAGAGCCAAAATAGTAAAAATTATAGCTGTAAAATGTACTGAAAATAATTTTTTAAATGCATTACAAGTGCATTGATAAATACATAGAAATAAAATTGATTTAATCGTCAACAACATTAAAAAAAATGAATACCTTTGTAACAGTTATTTATTATCGCATCTTCACAAAATTTGTGTTGAGGGAAATAAGTCAAGGGAACAAATTTCTTCCAAATAACAAACTGATTAACCGAAATAATTAGCAACCATTTTGAAATATTTTATTTAGTAAACTGATATTATTCAATCACTCAATCTTCATTTTTATCAAATATATTCATTCAATCAAATAATTATGTACCAAGTATCAAGTATTATGTACCAAGTTATTAAAACTCAATGATAATAATATATATATATATATATATATTCTTTTTCCATTGAAATTTATTGGTATGAAAAGATATGACATTGATTTAAAAATTGGTTTTTGATTTTAAGATTGATTTTTTAGCTACTTATTTGATCTAAAATAACCACTTTAATCCAAAAATCAGAGAAGTTTTGATTAAATATTAAAGAAATTCTGAACGGGAATGATTAGGATAAAAACGTCAGTTCTTATACACAAATGCCTATTATAAGAATCTTTCATCAAAGGAATAATAATTAGTATGAAAATCTTTATATTATTTTTCCGCACTGGTTCCAAGAAAATAAAAGAAAGCACACCAATTTTAGTAGCATATTTTATAAAAAAATAATTAATTAAAATATTTTTTAATATTATTAGAAAAGAAAAAAATTATTATTCAGAAATCACAATTATCTGTCCCTTTTTCAAGATACATTTAAGAATTTTGTTTTTGAATTTTTAAAATGCGAAATCAATTTTTTTAAATAAAAAATTAAGTCTTCATGCCTTCCCTAAATTGGACAGAGATATTTTGAATCTTTTATCGATTTAGCAAATTTTATCTACGAATATTACGTTTAGGCTTAAGTTTAAAAGCTAACAATTATTGTACGTGATAAAAAAATTGAGATTGGCACTTTGAATTCAAAAGGAAAATGTGACACTTAAGAAAAGAGTGATTAATTTTTATGATATATAAAAGGAAGTGAATGCTATATTTGTTACTGAATTATTATTTTAAAATAGTATGTTTTCAGAGTATTTCCCATCATATTATGAAAATGTATTTTCATATAAAGAGGAGAAGAGATATAATTTTCTGTACAAAAGTACCATCATTATTATTTCTTCAAAATAGATGAAATATTTTTTAAAATAGTAAAGAACTTCCAAACTTATTGATGTAGACAATGTTGAGGCTGACAAATGCATTTTATTCGAAGAATAAAATAGATTATTATAGTTCTTTCTTTAATAATTGCCAATTAATTTTAAACGAGAACATTTCATTATTTTAAGTTATCTATAGCTTTAATAATTATTCCATCTCATGGTAGCGGGGAAATAAAAGAAAAGTGGTATATAAATTCTTTAAAATGTCTGTATACATGTGCAATTTAAAAATCCAACCTTTTTAATTAAATGCAAGATGAATTTTTACATTTAATACGAACTCTGCATATTTCTTTTAACGATTGTCTAGACGGAAGATGGCGCCACTCATATGGATTATGAGATTGAAAAAAAAAACATAAATGAACAATGCATTTATCTGGAAATTTTAATATTTTCTTTATTAAAGTAATTCAATAAAATTTTATAAATGGCACTTGAATGCATTTTTTAATTTCTACACATTTTTTCTCTGCATTAAGTACATTTTTTATATAAAGATTTTATTCAAAGCGACGCAAAGAGCACTTGAATTCATTAACGTTAATGATAAAATAAGAGATTCTATAGAAAAGAAATCAAATCAAACTAAATTAAGAAAACAATTTAAATTAGTTCAAAAAATAAATTCTCTTCTAAAGAAATTTGCATTTAAAAAAAAATTCAAATGAGCAAAATAAGAATAATTTTAAATTACAAAATCAAAAGAAACTCTTTAAGAAAACCTTCTCTGGTTATTAAATTCAAAAACATTTAAAATATTTACACATTATTTATCAAAAATTAATTGACATAATTGTGCTTTTTAATTTCCGTATACATAGTAAAGGCAAAGTAGAGTAATCTACAAAAAATTCAAACTCGAGATTTTCACGATCTCCATGTTTTAGACCTCTGAATTCGATTTTTTAAAAAAAATTCCACTTATTTCTCTGAGATAAAGATGAATAAAAACGCTTTGATCCAAGCAAACGAAATTCGGTATATAATTTTATAATTAATTTTGTAAATTTCTATCAACTTTTGTTCAAAATACCATCAGAAAAATCATTCTGTCTGTCTCTTCGAATATAAGTTAAGACGATAATTAAAAAAGAGAACAGTGACTTAGAATACATTAAAAAGAAGAATTAACATTTATAATATATACCTCTATTGAATTGAGAATCAAATAAAATAAAGGATTGGCCGCATGGAGATCTGTACCTTTCGAAGTACATAAAAGCGCTAACTTAAAGTCGCAGTGATTTAACATATCAAATTTGGTCCTCAATTAGAAATAGAATTTCTCATTATTATTTTTTCAGTTGGAAAATAATGTCTGAAATATAAATTCGATTTTCTTATGCTATTAATCATATACGAAGGATTAATTGCCAAATAATTTGCCAAAGAAGAAAAGTTAGGATGAGTAAAAATGCTAAATACATCCACGTAAAAGGTTAGTAATTCGTGATTATTTTATGTCAATGCTATATAAAGTGTTGGCTGAGACAACATATCCCTTTCAAGGGCGATTATCGAAAGAAAGATACATCATTTTAATTAATTTCTGCTTTAAAAAGTATTAGTTTTAAAACTCAAAAAAATATGGAAAAGTATATATGGTTTATTTTCTAATTTCAATTTTATATCGTTTTTTGGTAATATTTTTATGTTAAAAATGCCACGATTCGTTTTGTTCTAAATGTGGGAATTTTTTGAGTTATTAAAAATAGAAATTTTATCAAAATCAATCGTCTATTTTAATGCAATATTCATAATTCTTCTAAAGCTCTTTACTAATTTAAAAATGAACCAAAATAGTTTATTTCTGTATGCTCTCATTTGGTGACACTGGCCGCTTAGGGCACCTGTTTCTAATTTCGCTTGAGTTCTGTTTTGCTGCCTCTTGGATCCGTGGGAAAGATATAACGTGATATTTTTCAAAGAATGTGCCATACAAATTTTTAGTTTACGGGAGTCTTCAGAGAAAGATCTCAAATATTTGAAACCAGAAACCCTTTCACATTTCAGATTTGTTTTTCATTCAAGGCTAAGTTATTCTCTCTAAATTTCAACGTTTATATAGCTTTACTTTTTTATTTAACTTTTTCTATTTTTACTATTATTGTACTCTACATTTGAAAATTTTGTAAAAATGACCGAAAAAATATCGAAAATGCGCTTTGTGGAGTTCTAAAAAAATTGTGCATAAAACACTAAAATTGTGCAATATATGCAATGTGTCATTATGTGTTAGACTAAAACACACTTCTACGCGATTCAAAAGATGTCATGCCAAATAATGTAATATTCTTAAATTGTTTCATTTCTATTTGATATTCATTAATTTAATTTTAATTGTGAATACATATTTTTAGCATTTTAGTTAGAAAGTCCCTTTATTCATTAATATTTTTATTGATTTTTCCATTGTTTCTATTTATTATTATTTACATATATAAGATATAATTTAGAAATTTGGCAATAAATATGCCATAAGTTGTATTTTTACAATTTAAAATGCTTCAAATTACTCAAAACATAAATAAAAATGGTTTTTAACCCCAAGTATTCATAATTCCTGCTATTATCCTGAGAAATTTAGCCATTTATTTCAAAAAAATTCTTACTCATAGATTTTTCTAGACTAGCGCTATCCTTGAACAAGGACACTATTAATTATTATTATTATCCTGAGAAATTTTCCCATTTATTTCAAACAATTTTCTTACACATAGTTTGCTCTAGATTAGCACTGTCCCCGAATGAGGACACTACCATCTGTGTAAGGAGGGTTATTAAGATAACTTAATGAAAACTCTATATAAACGCAATCTATTAATTGAATTGATTAAGTGTTTTCATAATAATTCAAAAAATTTAATGTCCCACCATTTAAAGGGTTATTAGAGATTATACCACACATTTGTTTTTAGAATTTCAATTAAAACTGCTTTAGTAAGCCTTGAATCGTAGGAAAAGGTTCTCTATTTATTTCATGCTTATTTTGATTTAATAAACAATGCAATGTTTATTCAGCCTAACAGAGAATTCAAAAAAAATTATTAATGGCACTCTCTAGCTAGAACTGTGCAGCATTATCTTCTTTCATCTCTAGTAATGGCATTATAATTCTCTAACTTTCTAACTTATTTCCTTCCATGCATTTCTCTTTTCATTTCAAAACGCCTTCTTTCCAGAAACAAAAAATGTAAGCTGACATATGTGTTCTATTATAAACTTCATTCTGTCTCTTATATTGAAAGGGATTTCCATTTGTGAGTTGAAAAAGATATTTTAGAGTGGTTTTATTGAAAGTGGCAATAAAGATGTATGTCGAAATAGTGTTTCTTGGATTCGAGTAGTTTATTGTGTCAAAGTAGTCTATTATGGTATCATTCTGAAAGTAAATTCTCTTCAAGATATATTCTTGATATAAGAAATAAGAGCAGGTTTTCTTACAAATTTTTGCTATATATAGAGAAGATTTCTGAAAAGTGATGAAAGAAGTTCGAAAAAAAAAACCGTGGCTTTTGTTATTTGATGAAGTTCGATTTTAAATTATTTAATGTCGTCTTGCGCGACCATTTGATTCTCCTGGAAAATGGTTGTGTATATTTTAAATTAATTTGCTTATGTATGACTTGATGTTCATGACATTTTTACTAAAGTGGGTTTTCTTAATGAAGTCGAGAATTATAAAATCGTATTAAAATATTAATATTATGTATAATTTATTTAAACTTGCACGCTGTCCTTTTGGGGTGATGTATTGCTGCTTTTTTCCCTTATACTGATTAGTAGCGTAATAAGCAAAATATTCCTTATATAGCTTTTAAAAATGGAATAAGTTCACGTGATTAAATATTAGTTATTTAAATTTTAAAAAAATTCCCTTATAGTAATAAAATATATAATTTAAAGTCATAAAAAACCTTCAACTTTTCAAAAATCAAAAATAATTGACAGTTAAAATTTTATCATTAAAAATTAATTTCTTAAAAGTCAAATAGATGATAGTTAATTTTAAGGAAGTTACAGCTAAAAAAGGTCAAAATTTCGTACAATTTTAAATAATTTATTTTTATAGAATGTAGCTTCAAAGAGAACAATACTCTAAGTTTGTGGTGAAATTGAAAGCTCTAATCCTATTGGATTTATTTGTGTGAATGTAAGAAGCAAGCATAGGAGCAAATTTTTCCGAAATATTAATAAAATTAGTATTAAAAGTTTTATATACAGGTTTATTTTCAAACTCAAAAAATACATTAGTACTTTTAATTTTGAACTTAATTTCCCATGACAGTTCTCGATAATTAAAACATATATCTGCTATCTATAAGTAAGCCTCGGAAATAATTAAGACGATGATTTAAATGAATGCATAATACTTTTCTTGTAAAATAATTTTCATTTCCGTAGTAATATGGAAAAAATAATGTCCAACTGTACAGTTATTTTATATTAACTCATACATTAACTTTAAATTTATTTTTACAGAATCCTAGATAAATTTCAATTGTAAACCTACCTAATAGCCTCATATTTAAAGGAAAGCCACTCAATTTCTTCTGCTATATAAAGTCTGATTTTTCAAACATTTCAAATGTTGGATTGGAAGAAATAACATAGTAAAAATTTATATTTCAAAATTTTATAAGTTTTTAAAAACACTTTTATAAAACTTAATCTACAATTTTGAAATTTAATTTCAAAACATATACTTTTTTTGCAAATTACAAATATCATATAATATTTTTCTGCATATATTCGAATTAATCTTTATACAGTGTTTAAAACATAAGCTACTATTATTTTTTTTATAAACGATTCTGAATACCACTAATATATATTCAATGCATATGGTAAAAACAGATTCCAATAAATGTCAAGAAAACCCATCAAATTCTTACATTAGCTTTAAAAAAGGATCTTGCGACACTCATGAATAAAATCCCATTTTTCCAGAGAATTATGTATAAAAAATACGACATCACCATCCAATCATATCTTCAAAAATTTCTTTCTATGCCAGCCCCATCTCTGTTTACAAATCCATATCCTCAGCAAGTCTCACTGATAAAATTCGGTGAATTCTCTACAATGCCGTGAAAAATATTCAACTATATTAACTCCCGTTCTTCTTCAGGTGGAGGAAAATGCAAATTGAGACGACGGAGGACCCGTGTACTACATCAGGGATGCGGGGTCTCTGTCTCAAGGATTCTTACGTAGCAAAATGTGACATGCCTTTCTACCTTTTCCTAAAAGGGAGTTCCGTGTGACAGCTAATTCATTTCGTGAATGTACACAGTTTGGTACCTTCATGTATTAAAAAATAATTTTTATGGTTCAATATATTTCGATTATTATCATGTGACAAAATGTTTTTGTTATAGGGTTTTGTGGTGTATCCAAAAAATTTCGGCAAGAAATATTCCTTTTTTATTCATTTTTAGATAGCGAGTCACCAGATCGATGATATTTGAGGCTTGTTTTGCCAGTATTTTTTTGAAACATTTAATTAAAGATGCTATGAATTGATTTATATTTGTCGTTTCTATGAAATGACGTTATATTCCAGTTTGTTTACATTTCTTACTTTTAAACAACTAATCTCGCGCAAAGAATATTATTGGGTGTTTTTTTTAATTCTTCAGTTTTAACTATCGCAATTTTGAAAAACACGACATATATTTATTCTTTAATGATATTCTAAGCTCATATTTACTAATGGTATTTCTCAAACTTCTGCACATATTAGAATAAAACTTAAATATCAATCTGAGTTATATTCATTGGATTTTACCATATATACGATAGCTTCCAGTAATAGTGAACTTTTCTTCAAAATTACTGCTTTTTTTAAATCTTAAAATCGCTTGAGCTCCAAAATTTTGTTTGTCAGCTAGAAAAAGTGAAAGTGAAAGTTAAAAAAGATTATAATTAAAGAGAGAATTCTCGTAATTTTTTCAAACCAGTTTTAGCTGGTTAAGGACTTAAATGAATTAAGACAAATAATCACTTGAAAATAATAAAGTTCTCACATAAATTAAAATTTGCGACAGTAGATTTTTTTTAAATTTTCTTGTGCATTGCTTAGTAAAAAAATCATTGGCTTTTTAAATTTTGCTCGGTTTAATTAATCTAAATGTAAAGATAAATGTAATAAAAATACGTTGTATCGTTTTAAAATTAATCTGCGTTACTGATTTAATGCAAAGCAGATTGAAAGATTAATCTGTTCGCGCGTATTTGAGCACTGTTAAATAAAGAAATTAATTAAGTCTGGTACGGCTTAATCAATTTATATATGAATAAAAATGTATCGTTTTATAATTACTCTTTTATACTAATTTAACACGAAGTAACTTTATATCTTATATCAAAATCCTATATGAAAAAAAGAAATTTAAAGATATTTTCAGGTAAATAAAAACGTTTAATTTTGGGAAAGAAATATAAAGGAAATTGAAAAAAAGCAGTTAAGTGATTATTAAATTACATCTTTTAAGCAAAATCTAGAGGGAGGAATCCCCCACTCAAAAAAAGAGACTTGTCATAATTATGGATAATTATGACCATAAGTTGAATTTAGATATAGATTTAAAAAAAAATCTTCTTATTCAGTTTATTTTTCAATCAAAATTTAATTATAAATTCTAGGGCTTAGCAAAGGTTATTCAGAAATACATTAAGTTCAGTGCTTGAAATAGGTTATTTTGATGTAAATAAGTTGTGACTTACAAATATCACTCAGAAGTACATTTATTGAGTAAAATAAGATATTACTCGTTCCATGTCGATATCTATAAAAGTAAAATTGTAAACTGAAATTTAACACTTTAACTGATGTGAGGATTATTGGTGATAGGTAAGCCTATGCAAATTCCTACGTAAGAAATTCAACGGCGAAGTCAATGTAATAAAAAAAGTATGGGGATTTTTTTTGAAATTTTTTTTAGATACTATTGAAACATAAATAAAATTCTGTAATATTTATAAGTTCTTAATGCTGAGACGTTCAATTTTATGTATTGAAACTTTTTAAAAACACGTTTGGTTTCAACATAAATATTCAAGAAATGCAAAAATTTGTATCATTTTTGCTCCACTATCAAATTCAAATTTTGCAGTAGCACATAGTACAAGAATTTCTTTAAACTTCTAAAACCGTGTATTTTTAACAGAATTCGATATATCAAACTATTTTGAAGAAGTACCTACTAAGAGACCTAAACGATATAAAATTAAAATGAAAATCTTAACGAAGCATTAATCCTAATGAACCAGATGGTCTCCAAATACTACTAGTATTCCACAAACCAATCTGAAGTAGTTTGAATGAGGTCAATTCAGAATGAGGAAATACGTTTAAGAAACCAAGGAGTGTACAGATCAGTATCAACGTCGGTTCAGTCAAAAATGGGAAGCTTGTTTGAATCACAAATTGAGATGAAAATTCTGCAATATAAATCTGGACAAATAACTTAAATGCACAAAATTTTAACCAAAAACAATTT
>JAOUZG010006535.1:5357339-5389348 GCA_026289955.1 Argiope argentata
ATATAAAATCCTGATTTATGTCATAAATTTTTCGAATTTACAAGGAACATTTGTAATCATCAAGCTATATTAGATCTATTTTATTTGCATCTAATTAGAAACTATACTTTTTTTTCATAATCCATAGTGTAATCCTTATTAGCATAAGGCATTGAATGATTTCTTCAGATTGACGCTTAATGTTGTTCATTCAAGATAATATTATAGATTATCATACCTATGATTTTAAATGTTTTACGGACATATAAGTATTTTGAGTATTATCATTGTGTAATTTTTTTATATTTAAAAACTATCCATTATCTTTTTTTGCATATGAAAGAATAAAATTGTAATGAAAATGTACATCAAATGAACTAGTATTTTACACCGTTTGCTAGGGAAAAAGACTGTTTAGGGAACACATATGATATTAAATATTTAAGTTAAAAAGAAAATAAAAGCTGAATTTTAATGAAATAATATGAACCATCAATTTTTTTCTTTTCAAAACATAAATGCGTGTTAAATATTTATGGACCATATTAAACTTCTTCAGTAGTCTGTAAGACTTTAAAACTATTAAGAATATATTTTTAAGAGTCGAAGACAACAATCTAATTTTTAATTTCTTGCACTGTTTGACAGAATTATATGAAGATATCTTTGAAAATAATTAACAATTGGTTTTAAATGATGAATAAATATTTGAATAAAATTTATTAGTTTTTAAAGTAATTGTAACTTTTTCATTTATTTTTAAGAAATATTTAACAATTATTTATACTTTTATTCAAAAAAAATCATTTCAGATATCATTCGAATATTTGATTATTTATTTTTACATTTTTTTAATAAAGTTTTCTACGTAAAAGTTACAAAAATATGTTTTCATTATGCTCATATTTAAGATTAATTTAAGTAAATAAAAGTTTTCAATGCTTCAATGGTAGTCTTTCAGTATCTATTTATTAATTCATGTAAAATATACTAGCTTAACAAAAAAAGTTCAATAATAACTTTCCATAAAAGTAAATGGTTTATGCTCTTTTAATGGTAAAAAAAGCTATAATTTTTGCAATACTAATTGTTATTTAAAATTCCGCTATGCATAGGAAGATAATATTTGACAGAAAGCTCATTTACATAATGAAACTATTATGTCAAGTTGAAACTTTTAAAATTAGTTTTGAGTGGCTTTGGAAAACTTAAAATTTAAAAATTAAATTATCATAAAGTAATTACAACTAATTCAAAAATTAACTTTTAATTAACATGTAAATTCGTATTGCAAGTTAGGTTGGTTTGAATAAAAAAATATTACTCAATGAAATTATATATATTACTATGTCCCCCTGAAAATCATTAAAATGGTTTTAAGCATCCTAAAAAAAGTTTTTCACACTAAAAACTCGTAAAGTTTCATATCCTAGAAGATTAACTTAATGGTTCAAAGAGTTTAAATATTTTAAATCATTTTGTAACTTATTTATGTAGAAGATTCACTTTTTATAAATGCTTACTGAATTTTTATGTTTATTTTTCCTAAATCTGTATTTTTAGGATTAATCTGATTTTTTAGTATACAAGTTGTATAAGAATTATTAAGAAAAAAAAAGATATTTCCAGTTCAAATATTCTTTGTGCAAAATGCTCATATAATTCGAAAGAAAATTATTTGTAGTAATATTCCAAAATCATTATAAAATAATGAAAAATTTCTAGTTATCCAGATGGCACATTATGTTAAACAATATTTTACGGTATTATATTATTCAGCATTATACAATATTTAACAATATTGCGATTATTGTTCAATATCCACTATTATACATGTGTGTGCTAGGGTGTATATTAACTAACCGCATTTTAAGTTTAATTTATAACACATTTAATTTCTTTTTTTAAATAACTCAAATGTACTCCGTACATAATTTAAATTATTAAACGAATTTTAGAGATTATATCTAAAATACTAGGTTTTCTCTCAGAGTATTTGATATTATTTAAAATTTTAGAACATCTTTATTAAATCATTAAAGGCTTTAAAAATAAGCATTAATTTATATATTTGAATATAATTATATTAACTTTAAAAATATGTCTTATTTCAATTTTTTCCACATTTTAGAAATATTTATTATTATTTTTCAAATTTGGTATTTTTGATTAAAATAATACTTTCCATCTAAAAAATAAAGTAACTGAAATCAAATTAATTGAAAATGCAATTTTGTCAGGAAAAACTTTGATAAATTTCAGAACAAAGTAAAAATTAAATTGTGAATAATTTTTTATACACTTAAAACAATGTATACAGCTTTTAAGTTGTATATAATTATCAATGGGAAAATTTATTTTCAAACGTCATCAATATTCTTTGGAACTTTGACATAAAGTAGAATGAACTGTAAAATCTTAAAAATAAATGCTTTAAAAGGTTGGTATCAGACTACTTAAACATACATTTTTGTTGATGATTTTTATGGCTATATTAACATATATTTCCCGTAGTTTAATAAAATATGGAAGAAATAGTGAAAGGATGTCTTAAGTATAATTTTAAGAAATAATATATAGAAATTTTATGCTTTAGAAGAGCATTTCAGAATAAGGAAAACCTAACTGGTGTGACAGTTTTTTTATAAAAGAATATTCCATTTATATTTGCTCCACTTTGAAATGTAACAAATTTTTGATAATAATTTTTTAAAATCTAAATTATATTGATGTTGTTCTAGACAAATAATTTTCAACTATGACTATACGAAATCATTTCATTCTGTTCTTCCAAGAATGTAGGATTTTTTTTGAATACTGCATATTTTCTACATCATTTCAATCACCTCCCAATATTTCAAGATTACTCCACAATCAAATATTATTTTATAGTACTTGCTATCACTTGAATGAATGAACGGAAAATTTTTCAAAGCAATACTTGGTTATTTGGTTAAAAAATATAATAATGGACAAATATTTTGCTTATAACATAGTATATAGGATAAATATGAGAAATAGCAGCTGGGTTATAAAAGAGAGAAAAATAATACAATGCTTTGAAAAAAATAAAATTCCTTGTAAAAAAAGTTTTTGAAGTGGAATTTGAATAATTTTATTGGATTATCGTAATGTGAAGAGAAATTAAAAAACGAGTTTATATTTTTAAACATTATGTTTGTAAATAAATGTTTTTATTAAATATTTCAATAATTTATCAAAGTCCATTAAAGTGTCAATTTTTCTATCAACCATTGTTAAATAGCCTTTGTTTGAGTATTTAAACATATATTCATTTCAAATAAATCCAAAACTTAGATATAGAAGTTTGTTTATACCATTGAGTATTTTCTCCAATTAATTGCACGATATTCCATTATTACTTATTATCTACAATTCACAATAAGTTATGTTCCAATTAGCTTTCATCTTCCTTTAAAATAACCTAGAATAACTTGCTTCCAAAATAATCGCTATTAATTACCATTTCAGTTCAGAGAATCGGCTGAACTAATGAGAATAACTGGCCCTATTTCAACTGTTTTGAAAGAATGGTCGAGTGGAAGCTTATTAATAAGCTTTAAATTGAATTCCGAATATTACGAAGTAGTTTGGGGGTTTCAAGAGCTCTCAGATTATCAAAGAAATATTCTAATGAATGATTATTATCTTCCCGTATTTACTGAAACTGAAATTAAACAATTGTTGAAGATAGTATGTTCTTCACAATTGTAAACACACAATTCTTTGTAAAATGAATTTTCTGAATTGTTGAAGCTTCATTTCAGCAGTGATTTCCAGTTAGGTATTCTAATAGAGACGGAATTTGAGATAGTTTACAGTTAAATGAGCTCATCATAACGAACATATAATTGTAATAGAGATAAAGAATGCAAGTGAGCTCTTGAAGTAAAACCACAGCTAATTTGGAGCTTAACGTGAAAATAGTTCTCCAAGTCACAAATTGTATCCAGTAGGTTTAAACTGTAGGGAAATAACTTATTCAGAAACTCCAAATCCCACTTTGAAATCTCTTAAGATCACATCTTAAAAATATTGATATTTGTATTATAATGAAAATGGATAGCATTCTTGATTTTTGATTCAAGGGAAAGGTGTGAATAGAATATACCATTCAATATTCTTAATTCAAGGAATAAAGTGATAAAAGCTTCTTTCCATGATTAAATAGTTTGCAGATAAAACTAATTTTATTTCCAATGTTCATTAACACGATTTCACTTCATGCCGTTCTCCAGCCGATTGTAGGATTTTTAATTTGAACTAAATTTTTACTTTAAAAAAATAAAATTGTACACTTGAAATAAAAAAAATGATAACATTTTCAAATTTTCAATTTATATTTTAATATTTAAAACTGCTAAATAAGAAAAGTCTAGCCTCAAATGTTCGATTAGTTTAATTTCTTTTACTCTAAGTATTTTGTTTTTAAAAATCAATTGAATGTTTAGATCCAAAAATTAAAATTCAACACATTCGGAAACTTGCATTCTTGATATTCCAGGTAATAAATTAAAATCTTCCTATAAATTATCCTTTTTAAAGTATGATATTATTGAAAAAAAGATTAAAAAAGTGCAAAAATGATTGCTTACCCCAATATGTTGGAATCCAATGAATCTCTAAAGGATGATTCCAAAAATTTCATGGCTTGAAAAATGACATTACACATGTCCAAAATTGCAACAAGGGTGAAAGTTGAATATATTTGCAGAAAATCTGCATATTATTCCCAGAGAAGTTGAATGCACATCCATTAAGTTCTTTGTTTAGCAAGCCAATGCATGCAGGAATAGAAATTTCACAATTCAGAAATTATTTATAGTTCAAGTTTTCTGCATACTATTAAATTCTATTTTTTAATCAAATAATCGGACATGGATTGCCAGTAAAAACAAGATATAATCAATATAATAAATTATGTTCTCATTGAAGTCAGTGTAGATTTTTCATATCCAACTTGAGAAAGCTCAAAGATGTGTTTATACCTACCAGATGTCTCAGAATCACGACGTCGAACTCAATGGATACATCACACACAAATATTAGTTGGTAATGACGTCGCTGATAGATTGGCCAAAGATGGTAGTGAGAATGAAACGGTCACTGATGCTTCTCTTTCTTACCAAGAACTATACTCGAAGATCTAAATTCTATTAAATGCGGCATATTCTACCTGAGCACCAATGGTACACGGGAAGAAATCCTTACATTCTGTAGGAAATCAAATGCGACGGTACCTCCCAGACCACTATGGCTTGCCTAATCACCTTAAGTGTCTTTTCTTTGAAAGTGGTTGAAAAAATCCATCCCTCTTGTGAAAAAGGCTTTTGACCATCCAACTTCACTGGATCATATTTTGGGTTGCATCTGACTTTCTAATAGTTTTCAACCAAAATATATTAACATCAATCCCATAATATATTTTGGTTGTCAATGACAACTTGGAGCTGATCTGAACATACCAGATCTTTAGAAGACATACAACAACAGAAGTCTTACAAATTCATAGAAGAAATTATTATCGAAAACACGCTGACATGAAATAAAACAATCATTTATGATAATGTCATTTCCATTACGATTATGGATGTCTATCATGATGTGCTCTGAGGCCATTCATTATATTTGGAGTTTAAATAGTGGATATTAGGTTTCCAACCTCAATTCCTATCAATGCGGCTACGAAGACGATTAAATAATTCAGCTTAATGTCAATCATAGCATGATTAGCCATCATATTTACTTTATTAATTCCAAGTTTCTGGATTAGAGTTCATAGTTTACATTTGGAAACAATTGCTATATTTTATATAAATATTGAATCATCATAATCGTATCTATAATAATACGTTTTATGCATGATCTTCATTGTTCGGTTATTTGAATAATATTTCTTTTATTCTCATTTCAAATAGAATGTTAAAGAATTTAATATGTAGTTAATTTAAATACTTCACAGAGGGAGATCTTGTTTACCTTCACTTTGTCTCCCTACTCAAAGTAAAATGCTAAAAGGAGTTCGAACTTTTGCGTGAATAGAGCCTACAAGTTTAGCTGGAATTTCAAATAGTTTAAATTAAAATCCAGTTGATTTTTTCTTTACGACAAAGATTAATAAAATGCATTTGAAATGTTTTCCTCTCAAAGGAATTTCGACAAAAATGTCTAAACATAAAAAAATCATTTAATTATTTCTGTAATATACGATAAATTTACATGAAATAAGAGAAAAATAAGATAGAAAATCATTCAAATTGAATGAGCAAATGTTGCTTTATTAAAAAAAAATATTATTCAAATAAAAAAGTTAAGTCAGTTAAAAAAGTTCAATAATTGTTCTTTGATTTTATTAAAGTTAAGAACTTAAAATTACTCTCGTTCAAAAAAAGGAAGGAGTGCTTAATGTCTAGTATACCGCGCAAAGTAAATTGATGAAATATAGTAAATCCTTGTTGGAGGAAAAAATGAATTTATTCAACATACAATCGTGCTGTATATATGCTTGAACGTGTATAGTAAGAAAAGTCAATCTTGTAATCCAAATTCGACTTAATACTGAGAATACTTTACTGAAATCATGAATAAAGTTTGATTGTTAACCATTTAACTGGTTTATTTTCTTTACTGGCTAATGAGATGACACCTTCTAATTTAGGAATATTTTCTTATTTTGTTTCAAATGGAAATCCATTGAATACATGATTTATCTATGTACTCGAAGTAATTTTCATATTGAATTATAATCATTATAAGTGGTTTAATTTTAGCTTACATCTATCAAAATCTAATAAATCTATGCGTAAAGGGTAAACCTGTAAAGGGGTTAAAAGATAAAGTGTTTTACTTTGAAAGTTACATGAATCACAACCATCATGTATGACAAAGTATGGCCCCATCATAAATTATGTTAATATCAGTTTATAGTAGTATTACAGCGTCAAAATCATTTCAATATCTATGACACAGGATTGCTAAACAATAAACAGACTAAAAGTAAGCTACATCATCATTCTAATGTTCATCAATTTAGATCCGATGTAAGAAATAGCAGAATGCGATAGTAAGTATATCATAGAATAAAATAATCATTTCATTTTAAAGCAGGGATAATAAGACTTACTTATTTAAAATTTTATTGCAGAAAAACAACTTATTCTTATTGAAAAAAATTATTGCTGATGTCATGAAATTAAATCATCGCCTTAATCAAAAATTCGGCAAGAAAATGTTCCAGTTTTTTCCTGAATTATACTTTTCTGTTTGACAGAGCAGATGCAAGCATTTTGTGTTGGTGATGTCTATTTATATGGAAGTATGTGTTTGCCCAAGTAATGCAATAAATTGATCATAATTTTAGAATAGTATTTTCAATTGCTTATAAATTTAATTTTTTTTGTTCCTGAATAACCCTTTTTACTTACTAATGCATATAGTGTCCTAAATTTTGGTATATGTCAAAATTATTTAAAAAGTGAAACTTCACAAAACGATAGAAATTTAGACAACATATATTAAGTTTTGTAACTGATTTCTAATTTTTATCCGATGCATTTACTTTTTTCTTAATAGCTCATAAAAGGATGCAAAAAACCTGATGAAATATGAATTTTGCATTCTTATAGAAAATGTATTAATGTCATAAAAATATTATTAAATTACCTTGTATCATTTGACCATATCTACTAAAAAGTAAGAAAGCTTCATCTAATTTAGGAAATATAAAATATAATAATAAAACCTTTTAATTGTTTCTTAAAATTCTTATCATGTCTGAACCTAATATTGTTTTTGGAATGAGGGTTTTGGCGTCAACAAAAATTCGTTGGCTAAGAATTGAAATTTTAACTCTGCTCGCGCATATCAAAAAATCTGTTTTAAATAACGTATTAGCATTTCCTTCACAAAAGGTCCGAGCAAAAATAAATGACTACAGCAAATAAAACCAGAAAAATGACATTTTCAACACGTGATTATATGAAATGAAATAAATAGGAAATACGATTTTTTAAAATCACAAATGCAAGAAATTTTTTTTGATCGTTGCAGTATTAAATTTACTTGTACAATGAAACAATTAAAACGAATATAAAAATTTTCATCCTTAGACGAATATTAAAAAAAGGATTAAAATGAAATCTGCTATATATCAATGTATCATATCAGAACATTTCTTGAACGGCCAAGCACCACGTGCTCACGCAAGTTGAATTATATTTTTATTCGTTTTAATTGTGTTATTGAATTGGTAAATTTAGTATTATAAACGATTAAAAAAAACTTTGACTAGCATTGATTGTTAAAAAAATATGTCACATTTTCTATTTATTTCTTTTCATATAAGCACGCACTCAAAATGACATTTTTCTAGGTTTTATTTGCTGTAACCATTAACTTCTTTTAAAATCAGAGCTTTCGTAAAAGCAATGACAACAAGTTATCAAAAACTGATTTTTTGAGATTCTCGTGCAGACAATAAAATTTTTATTTTTCGCCTACGGGTTAAAATTTTTATTTTTAACTTGCGAATTTTTGTTCACGCCAAAACACTCATTCCCAAAACAACATCAAGTTCTGTCAGGATAAAAAATGATGAATTAATTGATTTGAAAATATTTTCAAGCAAGTTGAGATCTTTTTCAAATAATTTGAGCAGATTGACATCCAACAACCACGGATAGAAAATTGCCATTAAATTTAATATGTGGATTTGAACCTAGATGAAGGGTTTCCTTTAATGAAAGGTTCAAATGATGTTGAACCATACAGAAGAATAACAAACTGTAAGATATCGCATTGACAATGATTTTAAACCTTGATGTTTTGAATCATAAATCATAAAAACTAAATTCGATAATTTTACACTTCGGCAAGTGACCAAAAATTAAATGGTATTAATGTCAACTGTCCCAATGGCTATAAACTTTATTTATTTTAATTTACACTGAAAAATTTATACGACTAAAGGAATCCTAATGTTTTTGGGGGGAAGACTAATTTTTCTTTTATCCATACTGTAACCTTTTTTGCGTCTCTAGTATTAAATGTTGGGTAAGTCATGTAATCACATATGCGCAGAAAAAAGATAGCACATGCTGTACTGGAGTGGATAATAGCAAGTTCTAGTCTCGATGAAATAAGTATTTGATACTGTACAGTTTCTGCAAATGCGTTGAATTACTGTAAGGATTGTAGCTGCTTAACTTAACACTTTTGAGCTACTCAACAGGCTTGACATGAGATTTGTCTACATTAGATGAATCTCTTTTTTTACCTCTCGATTAAAACGAAGAAATAATCATCTAATTAGATGCACAGTTTGATACAATTAATAGCTGAAAATCGGAGGAGAGTCGCATAACAGTCAATAGATCGAATAAATTCGACATAATGTGCATGCTCTTCATAAGACTTTTGATTCTGTTATCATTCCAATAGGTTCAAAATTTGTATCAATGGTAATGTTAATAATTAAATTTGTTTTATGGGTTTTATCTGCCAATGCCTTTTACAATCTTTAAATAAAATCATTTGTTTATTTGAATTCATTAATTTTGATTGTAGCTTTCACTTAACAGGTAAATGTTTTATGGCCATTCTATATTTTTTTATGAAATTTATGTTTTTGTTTAATTGCATATTTTATTAATAAAGGCAAGAACTTTTAGCACATTTATTATTTCATATTTCTCAGGTTTTTAAAAATAATGGGAAAAATAAATAATTATTATGAATATAATGAATCAATGAAATAAGAAATAATAATAATAATAATGAATATAATGAATCATTGAAATAATAAATAATAATAATAATGAATATAATGAATCAATGAAATAGAAAATAATGAATATAAAATAAACCAATGAAATAAATAGAATATTTTCATACAGTTTGAAAATTCCATAGCCTTTCAGATTTAGGGGGAATTTTATAATTAGGGCTTTCGACATTTCATCAATTAAAAAAAAATACTTTTCTTAGCAGCTCTTGCTTGGAAGCCACAGAATTCTCTACAAATTATCAGGTATATTCGGTCCCCCCGTATGATTGATCAATGATGTATATGCACTGAAATAAAAAGCGAAAGCCTGTTTTATTAAGAGACACCTGGAATTACACGAAAACTATGCAGAAATGGTCTTTCTGAATGGTTTCTTTTGCGAAATTTTTAATTAAGATTGTTAGTAGATTGTAAATGGCGAAACAGTTCATTAACAGACTCTACAATTAATTGAGTTTAAACAACTCGACAATTAATTGAGTTTAAAATACAATCCATAATATTTCTAGATATGGTTCCAATGGATTAAAGCCAAAATCTGGCTAGAAAATCTGATTGAAAGTTGTAATCCCAATACAAAATTCATCATTTAATTCAATAAACTTTTTAATTAGTGCGCTTACATGCTAGCAAAAATACCGACTGATAATGCATTGCTGAATCTCATTCGAAACTTCATATAAATTTACTCTTTACACATTATATGTGATACCAAATTTGTTCCATCAATCTGCTTTTATTTTTTAGTTATTGTGTAAAATTATATTCAAACCACCAGACAGGAGAAATTATAAATACATTTCATTCAAAACATGATAGAAATCTACAAATTCGATCAAAAAATCTTATAAGAAATCTATTCTATCTAGAGCTCAGTTGATATCAAAGCTGAGATTAGTTCAAATAGAGGGAAATTCGACAAAATCCCGAACTCGAATTTCTTGAAAATCATAATATAATATCTTTGCATATCTGAAGACAAAAAATTATATTTTGTTCTATCGAAAATTATACTAATTACGCAAATAATTTTGCATAGATTTTCAATGCAAGTTTACTACAAAAAAAACTAGATTTTTATTCTTTTTATAAAGATTTTAATATGTATCAACAGTTAGTGAAGAATATCACATTCCACATCATGTATCTTGGAAACACAAGTGATACTTTAATTTCTTTCAAAAAATCAATATTTATTTCCTTTTAAATTTCAAGATGCATAACTCATGAATAAAACTCATTTTTCAGCAACATTGTGTAAGAAAATTATCTTCATCTGATAATATTTTCAAAAAAAATCATCATTTGAGCTTAGCTAATGATATAAAATTTCTGCAGATTTCTCTGTTCCATTTTGAAAGGTATTTTAGGATACTTCCTTGTGCTTCTCTCAAAGAAGAGTTGAAATTATAAGCTGGATGAGGGATGTGCTAACTCAGAAAAAAGATATTCGAACTATTGGTGAAACCCTTCGAGTTCTCTAAGGCCGAAGATATAAAAAATATCACCATTACCCGGAAATCAGCGAAATTTGGATTCAGAGAGAGAAACTCCTTTGTTTTCCTCTTGAAACTGGAAACAAGACTAAGTAAAATATTATAAATGTTAGAATAAAATACGAGGATGAGTCAAAAAGTAAAGGAATATTTGAGTAAATGCATTTGTTCAAACGAGAGAAAAATGAAACAAATTATATACCTACATAAACACCCTGGACATCAACGCACTATTTCCAACTTTTCACAATCATTTTTATTCTATCAGAAAAAAAATGATTATATCTTTACAAATTTTGCACCTAATCAAGGATTTCTTCATTGATTTTAAATCTTCTTTTTAGTGTTTTTTAATGGTTCAAAAATATTAAAATCATCTGGAGCCAAGTCTAGACTGTATTGTAGGTTTTCCAGCACTTCATATACTAACTACTAACATCAGCTATCCAGGATATTGTCAAGAGTTATCCTGCCTCAAGATGACATTCTTTCGCAATTTTCCCACAGCTTTTGGATCTAGACGTTAATCTGTTTTCCATCACTATAACCTCTCCTTGCCTTTTAAATTGTCCTCAGAAATCGACGTCAACGACATACTTGATCCTCCGCCGTCTCACAAAGAAATTAGTCTCTGTTTGAAGTGTTTTATCCCTTCGTGGATCTTGTTTCGAGAGGAACAGCTGTCACCATACTGCGCCTGCATTCAATAATTTCCACAATTTTGACACCTTCCGTACACAAAAAGCTATTCACTGTTCTAGTTCCTTCATTAATGGAGATTGACAATGGAGCTGCTATGTTTAACGGTCTGGTATATTCAAGTGATTAACACATGAACAAGAGAGACACGGCCCATTGAAGTGTTGTCGCTTCACTAATTCAGCACTGTACTATAATAGCAGTGCTACCTGCAAATAGAAAGCGCGAAATTTCCCTTACTTGTTGACTTTCCCTGATGTATTTCATAGAACGATTAGACGATATATTATATAAATAACGGTACTTACGTATTAGACAGTCCAACTTTATCGCCAAATTTGAAGTCGTCACCAATGAGTTGCTAAACTGCCAATTATGGCAATCTGGCAATTGCGTAATTTGTTGATTTTTATCGCCAAATTTAAATCCGTCGCCAATGAGTTACTAAAACGTTGGTGACTATTGGCGAAGATAGTCTAATACGTAAGTAGTTATATAAATCTTATATCACCATATCAATATCATCATCTATTATCACCTTTATCAATATTAAAATAGATTTGCATGCCTATTAAGAAGTGGAATCATGCAGAAAGTCCAATGAATTTGAAAGCATTTAACTCGACGTCATATTTTTGTAGAGCTAGAACCCCTCTCACCTCCCCTTTTTGCAGAGTTATATTGCAATATTTTTATAACGCAATCTTTAAAAAATATCAATTCAAATCCTTCTTGAGTTACCCTATTCCTTCCGAAATATATTTATAATTGCAATAAATTAACATTTTATATATTTTCTGACAGTGCAAGACGTAACAGTTATGAAAAGCTTCTATTTACTTATGGAGTTTTTGTTGAGAATTAAGTTCGTGCTTTCTAATATTTTTTATAATTTTCTTAGTGGGATAGTTGGGGAAAAGATTTGCAAGGAAAGAAAGTTTGGTTTTCCATATTTATAAATATTTAATAGGATAGAAAATAATTTTAAATATAATAAATTGTTTTTCTGTAAATAAATAATAAATAATTATATAAATATATAATAAATAAATGTATTAAATATATAGAAAAAATATAAAAGTGCTATATAAGAAAATTAAATATTAAAAATTATCGAGAGAATCATAAGTACTAAAGTTTATATTTGATTGTATTTATTCTTTGAAATTATTTCAATAATTTTGTGAAGGAATTCAACTTAAATTTCAGTGAAATTGTCTTCACTTTTTATTCTCTATTTCGGTATACAATAAAAAATCCAATAGTATGAATTGAAATAAATATTAGACAGTGAGAATAATTTCAAAATTTTTCCTTTTCTTTGCTAATTATTATTAAAGATACATTAAAACTTTTTTAAAGAAAAATGTGACAAAGATTTAGTAAACTTATTTTCGTGTAATATAAGAGTGATTTACAATCACGGTACTGTTAAGATTTTATAGTATCATGATTTGCATAGTGTCTTAAACAAAGATATAAGTTAGAGCATAAATTCATGTAAATAATTTATATATTTTATGTACTTTTAAATAGTATCTAAAGTTAATTTATTTATGCGTTCTTTTCAAAAACTTTCTTTTTACATCATTACACAAATTCAACGTAAAACAAATTTTCCTATTAAATATTTCAAAACATACATTTGCAATACATAAAGAAGTTTTTAACTATAACTTAATTAAAGAGATTATGAATTAATTATTAATAACTTATTATTAACTTTGATGAATAACTTTGAATTCTAGCCAACTTATTTTTCTCAGTATTATATATTTTGCAATATATTATTAAACTTTGTGGTAATTATTAATTTAAAAACGCATTTTTGATTCACTAATTATTATTAATTAATGGAATATGATGTATGAAAAAGTAAACATCATATGTCAAATCACCCTTTTTATTAATTTCAGACAAAATTTAGAGCAGTTTCAAGAATCGTTTGTATTTTTTTTTAATTTTAAAAATTTATGTTATTTTTTAATATTGAAGTAAAGATGAAGACTGCCTAATTATTATAGTAACTATGTAATAAGCCAGAAAAAAAAATTAAAGTTATTTATAGTATTTGACCAAATGCAATTAGATTTATTTAATTAAAAAATAATATAGATATTCTGTATTTCGTATAATTGCTAAAAATCTCATTATACTGATTTTGCAAGGAATTAAGTAATATATATGAAAAAAAAAGCATGGACATTAGCATTTGGGCCATGCTTTCGTATTCATTATTAATTTATCTTTCATTCATTATTAATCTATAATTTAATTAACTTTGATTTTATATTAGAGAAGAAATTTTCATTTACTTTGATATTTAAGATATGACGAATAAGGTTTTTGAAAAAGGAAACATTGTTAGAAAATTTTTATTGAATTTACGTATTTCATTATTCATCAAAATATAATTTTACTTTTTTTTTATTTATTACTTTCCTTTAAAACCTTTAAAAGTTTCTAAAATACTTGATTAAGGTTAATAAATATGTTAAAAATAGAGTTTCATAAATTATGTTCTAATATAATGGTTTACAATATTAAGATGGGACGTAACTGTCCTATTGAAATTACAGTTATTCAACTTCATTAATATCATATTATTGTACGAAATAAAATTAATATTGGATAATTACATTACAAATATGTATAAAAATAACTTCAAATATAAATATAAATTTTGTAACATTTGTATTTCCTTTTTTTAAGCTTTAAATTTTTTTCCACTTAAAACTAATTTTGTATGTTAAATTGTCTTGGAAAGTATTTTTCAAACTGCCATACAAAGATCAAGAACAAAAATTTTCTACCTTTATTTAATGTTTTATGTAAAGTGTTTTATGATTAGTGATGCATGCTTGAATAGTTAAAAACAAAAGTAAAAATTAAAGCATTGATAATATAGCAATATGATTAAAAAGTATTTAAAAATAGTTTCGAAATTTGATTCTGTTTACAATTTTTCAAAAAAAATCTAATAATTCAATATACATATACATAGTCATACAGAAAATGGTTTATATGTTACTGACAACTGGAGTTTCAAAATTGCTTATAACATCACATAACTATTTTTTACCAACATTGAATCTGATTTTATTTCTTGAATCATATATGTTCCTAAAAATAATTTTTTTCCCAACAAAAATGAAGTTTTAAATCTTATTTTTGTAGTTAGAAAGACTTTTACAAGTAATGAAAGGAATAATCTCTGAGGATAGATGAAATTAAACATTGCTAAATTACAGAAACAAATCTGATTTCAGATCGTCACTGACAAATGTTGAAAGATCCAATTTCCCTACAATGTAAATTGAAGATAAAAAAATTGCATTATATTTGCCTTAAATTATTGCTGATAGTTTAATTAGATGATCGCTTCATTTTTAAGCAGGATTATAACTATTTTAGGAAGGGTCTTTAAATAATGGACCATGGTCGGATGACAAGGATGACACCAGAGTTAGTACCCCGCACTCTGCCCAACCAACGAAAACTTACCATTAGGTTACTGCGTCCCTGATGGTTATAGTTGGAAGGTATAATTCAAATCATTCAACACTTTCTTTTCAAAGATAAATGTAATTCTTAGACCTTTTTTATAAAATAATCATTAAAAATAATTTGTCTCTCTATCCTTTCACCATTCAATTACATTTTATTTCATGAAATATGTAAAATAATCGTTTAAAATATTAATTTATATTATGTATGTATTTATTTTCATATTTATCCACAATAATTCTATTATTATTAATATCCACTAATAAAATACAACTCAAGATATTAAGTATAGAATTCAAGATATTAAGTATATTAAGTAATAACTAAGTTTGATGAGATCGTTGCTTATTCATTTAGAAATTTAAAGAATCCTTTCATTTTCATATATGTTTACATATTTTTAAATAATATCAATCTATAACATTTCATATATCATTACAAAAGGTTCTCGTACTTACAGGGAGATTCAAAAATGTGTGTAATAACACTTCAGATAAAACTGAAGAAACAAGCATTTCATAGGAATTTTACGATTCTAAATGACAATCTCATGAATCTCGAGAAGTCGAACTTCAGTAGTGAATGAAAATTCTTTATTAAACATTTTACTAAATAAAACATCCATCTGTACATTTAGACAATACTGTAGACTTAGACAAGCACTACATGTGGCGCTAGCTTCATAAGCAAGATAACATCTACGATACCGAAGTTGACTTTTGGTATAGTGGCTATGTTACTCGGCTTCTGGATCTAGTGTCACAGGTTCGTATCACGATTTTCAAATCGGTACATTGGTGACCTTGACAACGCAACCTTCTGCCAGGGTCGGGGTGCCATCTACCTGCAGCAAAAACAAACAAAGTCGTCAAACTCACTTGACGCAAGCAAACAAAGCCGTCAACCCGTTTCAAGCAAGCAAGCAAAGCAAAGTCGTCAGACACACTTGACGTAAGCAAGCAAAGCAAAGTCGTCAGACACACTTCGCGCAAGCAAAAGTAAAGTCATCAGACTCCCTTGACGCAAGCAAGAAGCAACTGACCATAACGCTTGGCGAAATAAAAAATCGTTCGTCCCTCAGCCGACTCACAGGTGGGGGAGTACTATGGCGCTAGCTTCATAAGCTAGATAACATCTACGATACCGAAGTCGACTTTTGGTATAGTGGCTATGTTACTCGGCCTCTGGATCTAGCGGCGCAGGTTCGTATCGCGACCTTCAATCGGTATATGCATATTTAGAGAAGAGTGTATATTTAGATAGTATCCGCATAAATTAAGTTTCTCAATTACGGCTTATAATTCCTTCTTTTTGCCCTCTCGCAAAATTCATAGCTACGATGACTGAATTGACGAAGTATTTTTTGAAAGTACTCACTTCAAAACATTTTTTGAAGTACAACTGAAATGTATTTACTTTGTAGATTCTCACTACAAGCTGTGTTAACAGAAATATTATAAACGTTGGTTTTCTGTGTTCCCTTAAAGGAAAGTAAGCTAAGTAAACAGCTTGCTATAAATCAAAAACAATTTTTGAATTCTTCCACTTATTCGATTGTCATTTCTATTCTTTACTATTTGATTTCAGTCTCAATTTTTCAATGTCTTTCATTTAAATTTTTGAATTTGTATTTGAAATTTTAAATTATACTTTACTAAAACAGTTAGTTTTTAAATATTGTGGAACATATAAGTTGAATAAAACTTCTTAATTTTTCTATGCCTTAAATTTAAATTTGTACTTAAAATATTGAATTATCTTGTAATCGCACAGGTAATTTTCAAATATTCTCAAAAATAGGAATTTGATAAAACTTTAAAAATAAATAACTATCTTTAGAATAATAACAATTACCCTCAAGTATTTAAATTAGCTAATTTTAAATTTAAATGTAAAATAATCATTTGAGGGTATTCTTAATCATATGTGTACATCTCCAAAAAAATAGTTTTTTTTTTATGAATTTACTATCTTTTATTCACAATTTGTTATGTATTTTTTTAAAATATTTTCCCTTTTAAATTTAGTTTAATCCAATGGAATTTTATAACCAATACATTTTAGTGAATATTAAGTTGTTTTAAAACGATCAATGAGAAAGAAAAAATATTTTTAACTCGTTAGGTACATTTGAGTATCATAACAAAATACATTTCTTGAATTTGTTTCATTTTACCAAGATAAATAATTTAATTTACCTAACTATCTTGAATAAAATGAAATAAAGGAATTTTTGCATAAAATCACCTTCTTTTATATGCATAACCCAGAGCGTTAAACTAACAGTTAATTAATCGAAGAATTCAATTAAAAAGTTGTGCTTCAATTTCCCAGAAATATTTGTGGTAGTTAATATACTTTATTAGTGAAACGTAATATTAGTTTAATTTTTTAGTAATTAATTAAAATTTCTTTCCAATACCTCAATGAAAAATGTTACTTTATTAGTAAAAATACCTCAATGTGATACGGCTTCAAAACAAAGAATATTTTCTTTGGCACCGGTTAGCTTTTTTTAAAAAAATTATAAAACTTAGATTTGGAAAGATGGTTATATTTCATTTCCCTTTTTACCTACAAACTCACTTTCAGAATCCATTTAGTTCCCAAAATTGTAAATCATGCTTTTGATCACATTTATCTTCCTTTTTTTATTGTGGAACTTAGGCAATTCTTTTTTTATTACAATTTTTAAACCAAAACTGCTTTAGTAATCTTTCGGTGCTAAAATAAAATTTTCCTTCACTTTTTCGCCTTTTTAGTCGTTTCAGCGTTTGATTTCTTTTACAAAAGATCAAAAAGAAGTTTAAAAATATTATGACCAATTTAGAGAAAACCTCAAACTTTTTTTTCAGGTAAATGTTTTGTGATCGTGTTTACACACTTTTCTATCAATCTTCTGATTAATCTTGTGGAAAAAAAGAGTCAAGAAAATCAAAAAAAGTCAGAGATTTTTTTCTTAAATTAAATGTGGGAATGTATTTTTTTTCCATTCTTGACCATGTTTTTTCCTATGTTTACTTAATTACAGAACACCATACTGTAATAATAAAAAATTATAATTTATCTACTTTTTTCACTAATATTCTACATTAGCACGACATAAAATCAGAAGATGAAATGTTTTCCTAATTTAAGTAATTAGAATTCCATAAAATGGATCATATCTATTTGATTTGATAACAATTTTAAATAATGTACGAAATCTGCGAAATGATTCAAGGTAGTATTTATTAATTCCTCCAGAAAAAAGAGAAAATATATCTATCAATAATTTTATTATGACCTAGTAAGCAAATAATTCAAACAATTAGAATTAAAAAAATAAATCTTTTACAACTTCCCATGTCATTAAAAATCAATAAAATCAAAGCTCAATCGTTCGAAATAATTTTTTTTGTTTAAAAAAACTGTTTTTTGTTTTTATTAGACCCTAAAAACAAATTCCATTTCATATAAATTGTGCATTATTCAACATGTATTTTCCTGCAAATCATTCAAACAAGTTGTCTTGCATTTTGTTTTATTATTAGATATTATAGTGTAAATCAAATACAAAATGGAAAAGTGAAGATAATATTTAGCGCCAAATAAAAGCAATCTTACTGTACTCTTAGATAAGTCTAATTAAAAAAAACTTTTATAAATATATATAAAATAGACTTGTTTTAAATCCAATAAATAGAATTTTATGGTATTGATTTTAAAATAAATCTTCAGATTTTCTTTCTAAGTCATTCTGTTTTCCTGCACAATTATGAAATAAACTTAATAGTATAATATTATATTTAATAATTGAATAATATAATATTCTATTTAATTCTCTTTAACATAATAATATATTAAATATACACTAATAGATTAATAATATATTATAAAATAAGGGAGTAATCTACTGACACTAAAATTTATACATAAATGTATTATATACAAATTTATTATGCATAATTTAAAGTACTTAAGGAATTATTTTTATTAACAGCTGGAAATTCTAAAATATAATATGGTCAAATTACTAAGTGTCTATGCTATCTTAAAATGAATAAAAATATCGCCTATAGCATTTCACTAGAGATAGTTTTTATTTAAAAACACTTGGGCACATCGGTTATTATCTGATGTCATTTTGTTGTTTTCAGTTTATTGCATGACGAAAATATTATACGGCTTATATGAAATAAATAAGCGTGTCATCTATAAAGTATTACACCTTAATATTTCTCAATGAATATAAGATAATTCTTGTGAAAAAAGTTTTTAAGTAAAGAAATGCACAAAAAATAAAAAATTCATAACTATTTCTTGACCTTCCAACAGAAATATCCTTATATTTATTCTCATAATGCATTCAGAAGCCATGCCCAAGCATGAAATAAGTGAAAGGATAACACTTTGATTTATCTCTGTTTTAGAACTTTTTTTATATATATATTATATAAACAAATTTACAACAAAAGTCCGAGCAGCATATTCTGATAAAAATAATACAAGAAAGTATCATAAGAAGGACATTTATCTCTAGCAATAAATAAAGATGCTCTATTCTCGGTCTTCAGTATAAAGCCATTCCCTTTTCATGAATGTCAAACACTTCAACTATGATATATATTGGAAAACTTTGAAAAAAAGTACATGATACTTTTGGATAAGGCATCTAAGATATAAATTTACACAACAGTTGCTTTTTTGAAACAATTTTTTAGCGATAAAATTTTACAGACAGTAAAATATTTCAGTCACATACATTATAAATTTAACCACTTTTTGAATGAGTCTTTTGTGGTTAGGATATTTCGTTTTTATATTAGAAATTAATTTTGCAAGATTTTTCAAACTCTTTCTGTCCGTTGCTAAATGCTGTATAATGCTTGAATGATCTGTCAGTTTCTGTACCTTAGGCCGACATTCTTTTTTTCTTCATTTGAATAATTTGTGTTAATTACATAGAATATTTTAATTAATTTCATTTTTCGTTTATTTTTACAAATGTGTTTGAAATAATACACCGATTTAATTTTTTATTGTAAAACTTTGTAACTTGCGATAAAATGTCTTTTAACATTTGTTCAAGATTTTACAATATTGAGGGGTTTTTTTTTCATGTCAGAACATTATATTGTTTTAGGAATGGGGTTTTGTGGCATCAAAAAAGACCGTGGGGGAAAAAAATCCGTAGGCGAAAAATTGAAATTTTATTATCTGCGTGAGCATCTCAAAAAATTAGCTTTTAATAATGTGATACTATCCCATTTACAAAAGCTCAGATTTAAAAAAATTAATATATCAAATAAAAACCTGGAAAAATCTCATTTTCAGCACGCGATTATATGAAATGAAATAAATAGGAAATGTGATATTTTTTAAAACAATAAATGCGAGACAACGTTTTTTTTTGGATGGTTTGCCATACTAAAGAGACTAATTCAATGAAACGATTCAAATGAATAAAAATATAATTTAACTCGCACGAGCACGTGGTGCTTGGCCGTTCAAGAAATGATGTTTTGACATGAGACACTGAAATATGCATAGCAGATTTCATTTTTTTTTTGTATTCTGCTAGAATATTATTATTTTTCTTCTTTCCTTAAAAAGGTTATCACCGACCAGACAATGACTTTGGTTGCCTAGGTGTAAGCTCTTGGCTTCGGAACTGAAGGATTTCAGATTCGTGACCCTATTACTTCGAAAAAACATTGTGCTGAGGGATGTTAAATATGTTGGGACCAAACTTTCTCCCACTGCTGCAATGCAGAAGTTTGAAGAGGGGATGATGCTAGCTCAAGTGTCATTTTCGTCATCTGATCGCGTTTCAACATTACAAATAACATCTCAAAACGGTCTAGTGTTGCTTTAAGAAACGGAATGTTAATACAATTAAACCAGAATCCACTTAATAAAACCCCAACCATGTAATTATAATCTGACAAGCTTGTTGAATTTCGTATCGAAGACTACTGAAATCTGAATATCTGACCAATATTATAATACAAATTTCATTCTTTTTGATAAGACTAAGTACTTATAGGATAAATAAAAGTGTATTTGGGAAATAAATTTAAAACTATTAAAACACGTCTCGAATTACACTGCTAAAAGATAACTGAAAAAATACGTCACAGACTAAAGTTTGATTTACTTTTTTTAGATTATTTCGAGAGAAAAAAAATGTTATATCTTAAAGCAACCATCTGGTAGATTATCTGTTTAAATTGCGGCCTCATTAATGCTCTTTTTATAAAATAAAATATATAACTACTTACAATAACGTTGCACTTCGAAAAAACGGTGAATATACGTATGTTTATATATTGAATTTTCCTTTCATAAAGTTTTTGCTTTTATAATTCAATGACTAATACTTATACGGAAATTTGTTTTCAGATCGTAAAAAAAAAGCTTTTCATTTGGAACAAGCTTAGAATTTTATGCGGTATCATTAAATTTAATAACACTTTAATTGAAGTGTAATAATAACACTTTATAATTTAATAGCACTTTAATTAAAGTGTAATAATAACACTTTAATTGATGTGTAATAATAATACTTTATAATTTAATAACACTTTAATTAAATTAAATTCAAATCAATTAATAACACTTAAATTAAATTAAATTCAAATCAATTAATAACACTTTAATTGATACTTATACGGAAAATATTACAACTTATTATATTTTCCATTCTTCAAATTTATCATTGTTGTTACACTTATTATTATTGGTAAGTTCATTATTTTTGATTAATTTATTTCTGATTAACTTTTTAATAAATTTAACAAAACCTCAAATATAGCTAAAAGTTTGTTATTTAATATTATTTTCGAACACTCTAGTAGACAATGAAAAGAGCACAAAATATGAGAGATAATACCATATATGTGCAATTTTAAATATCCTCACCTAACGTTTTAAAAACTCATTTCCCAACAACAAATTTATTTTATATATAACTCCTTGAAATAAGACTTTTACTAGTTTATTCATTATTTTATTTGATACACTTGAGTTACCTAATACTTACGAATTCGGGTCGATATTATATAAAATCATAAGTATGGATAGGAAATACGGATTTCAGTTATTTGGCATTTCTTCCTCATACATTTTACTCAATTAACGAATGAATCATATAAGGAACATTAAAAATGATGACTTTCAAATGAAATAGTGCATTAATAGACATTTTATCAAAGTAATTTTAGCAGAAAAATTAACTGAAATCACTCGAGCATGAATTCAATACACCCAGTACGCTAATTCAATCAAATATTGTATTAAAAAGATAATACTTTAAAGCATCACTGAATTCAAATTTCACTCAAATTACAAAAGATTAAAAGAGAATACATATATTCTACTTTTTTCGTTATAATTTGAAAAGACTGAGCTTTTTAAAATGAAGATCAAGTTTGTAAAAAATGAATAAAACTGAGTGAAGAAAGAATTAACTACTTTTCAACTTCGAAAAAAAGCAAACACTTTTATTAAGCATATTTATAAGGACAAAAAAATAGGAATTATCTTTATTACATTATTTTATCTCAAAGCCCTTCAATGTAAATTACTCGCTTCAGTTGAAGGGCGTGTAAATGTCAGCTGGAGAAGGTTGTTATAGTTTTTATAGACTTACTTGTCCATATAAAAAGTTAACTATTAATTTTTATAAAATATATCGTGATTAAAAATTAGTTTTAGAAACTAAAAGAAGGAAGCTCTTATTAAAAGCAAAGATTATAGCTGAAACTATCTTTTGATTTTCTAATCTTATAGATTTAATTAATGTAACAAATTTTTTTTAAAAAATTTAACCAACTCGAAAAGGTAATGACAAATCATCATCAATACCTTTTCAAGGTATTCAGAATTACTTTTAAATATTTAAATTAGCATTGAAAATTAAATTCTGTTCCATGTTAAGTATTTTTTCTAATTTTTTTTTCATATCATGTTATTGATAAAAACAGTGGGATAGTATTGCAAACTGTGAAGGTTAAATTCCGTAATTATTTTTTTCAAGTTTATTTCTAATATAAATGAGCAACAAAACTTCTGAATTTTGCATTTTGGCGAATTAAAACAATTAATACTAAATTAAGTTAAAACAGTTCACATAAATTAGTTTTAATGTAAAATATTTATCAAAATGATTGGTTACGAAAAAATAATAATACTCATCTAATTTAATATTTTCTCATATGCTATTTAAACAAGAAAAATCTTGCAAATTGTTATAATTCAGAAATTAAATAAAATAAGAATGATTTTATATATTCAGTCTGAAGTTAGAAAAAAATATTCTTCTTTTTAATATTCTATGAAAAGAATTAGTCAAAAGCCGGCCAAATATAGCTAAACATAACTGGCTTTTCGTTTTCATAAAAATATGCTATGCCTAAATTTTATATTATTCATACAAAAATATAATCATTTTATGTTAAGTTAATTAAGTTTCTTATCTTCTTTTCATCTGACAAAAATATAAATTTGCTTACCAAACATAGTTGTTTTGTTTCAACAATTGTAATCAAATATTTAGATTCATTTATTGTGTGAAATCTACTGATTTATTTTATAAAAATCATTTATAGGTTTTCTGCAAATTGTTTTTGATATATTTAATATTTGATTACCTGTAACAATGTATAATATAAAATTTTATGCTTATATATGCTTTTCCCAATTAAATGCCCATAATAATGTCTTCATTCATAATAATTTATTTTATATCTATATTCGATTTGTAAATAATGTATGCAATCAAGCATAGATTTCAGGATGCACCACTTTCGACATATTATGAAAATGAGATATCTTAGGTGAATATGTGGATCATATATGAGACAAATGAGGTTCTAGAAGATGTATATATCTGATTATGTTGGAAATTCACAAACCTCAGGTATTGTCGATGGAAATACAAAAATGCCCATACTAAGCATTGGAATGATAATACCATATGGTAATGTAGGCAATGGTAATTCGAACAATTCCATAAAAAATACGCGAGCTATGCCATGAGAAGCAAAAAATGCCATTGAAATTATACATTTCATCAGATAAGGTGTTACAAAGACTGCTTTTCCTGCTCCGACAATCTGTTTGTTAGTTCTGTTTCGGGATTCGTTTCAACTATTAGCTATTATGGAATTTGTAACGTCTTATCTTTATGCTTGGTGTTTCCTTTATAAACTGTACAGCCTCTTCGAAAGAGAGAGAAATTGGATATAATAGATATGAAATAGAAATATTTATTGATAAAAATTATTAAATATGCATTTCTATTTCTGAAGTATTTAATTTCACTTACGGAGAAAAATGACAATTGCAACAAATAATTAGAACTACTTTAAATCAAAAAGGATATTTTGTATTATTGAAGAAATAATTAAACTAATTGAAAAATAAAAATAAAATTCAAAATAAAATGCTTTGAATAAAACGTATAATACATTTTTTGAATTTGATTGAGTGAAAGCAGTTTTTAATTCTTGACTTCGTAGTTCAGAGATCATGTTTTCAAGAATTAGAACTAAGAATAATTCGTAGTCTTTGAAAAATATTATTTAAAGGGTCAACAACATCAAACTTCACTAATGTTTATATTTAAAACATGTACAAATGGGAATGTTCACTAATTCCTAAATGGCATTATTAAACCTTTTGTTTTACGAACTGTTGTGGATAAACAATTGTTTTTTTACTTTTGTGGATAAACAATTGATTTAAATTCGAACCCGATTTTTTATAGAAAATCTGTCAACATTTAATGTATTGTAACTAATTTTATTTAAACAGCCCAATACTTCTATTACTTAAGGCTACTAATAATAATTATTTTTTAAATATATGTAAAAATTCAATTTTTTTATGATTTCAGAATTTTTTTTTAAATAATGATTAATCCTTAGAAACAAAATAAAGTCCCCAAAATATTGTATTTTATAGAAGAAAATTAAAATAAACATTCGAACCTGTATGCCACGTTATATGTATTGTGCCAAATGCATTTCTTATTGCTTTTTTAAAACGTTTTTTTTTAATTTTATTTTGGTCATAAAAATTAAAATAAATGCCTAATACAAGGAATTTTTAAATGAAAAAATAATTACAAATATAAACAAAAAAGGAATATTTCATTTTTAACATTTTTCCATTAGGTATGTATGACAGAATATTTAGTACAATAATAAGAGGTTTAAAAATAAATTAGGATTACGATGTTAATGGAATTCAAATGGGGATTATGAGTCTTTAATATGTTGAGGAAATGTAATGATCGCTTAGAAAAATGAAAATAATCATTTTAACTAAAGAAATGAAATTTAAGTATCTTGAAAGATGCTGCAAGGCATTGATGGGGTAATATTATGTATAGCCATTAATTGAAAATGAATAATCTCATAAATTGAACATAATCTATATTACACATTTAATGAAAGTTATCTCTTTTTCGAAATATCTTTCAGGGTGATGAAAGGAAACTCTTTATTCCTTCATCGTTTTCTTGTAAACATT
Organism: Argiope argentata; assembly: GCA_026289955.1. Taxonomy (NCBI): domain Eukaryota; kingdom Metazoa; phylum Arthropoda; class Arachnida; order Araneae; family Araneidae; genus Argiope; species Argiope argentata. The sequence goes on from JAOUZG010006535.1 coordinate 5,383,344, forward strand.
ATTTGTTTAATATCCTTTTTCTCTATTTTTTTAATCGCAGTTTTGCATATGCATTTATTGAAATTTTATTGGTAGTTTTATTTTTAGCGATGAACTATTAATTAGTATATTATTTTTTTACAGCAATAAAATTTATATTTGATTATCGAGCATATCTTTTTAAAGATTTTAATAATCTTTGGTCTGTAACATTAATTAGTATCAATTTATATTTTATTTGTAAGTAACCTTCTCATTCTGCGGTTAAGACTTTCAAGTGCACGCACACACACACACAAATATATATATATATGTGTGTGTGTGTGTGTGTGTGTGTGTGTGTGTGTGTGTGTGTGTGTTTAAATTTTAATAATTATGTAGCTAATTGACTTGGTTATTGCGTAAGAGAGCAGAAAATGCATTTTTTTAAAATTATTACTGACTGCGTCTTAAGAGATTCGGGGGAGGTGTCGACGTGCAAATAAGATATTCTTCTTATGAATAATTAATACTGTTTAATTCGTTCAGTAACATAATTATGCATTATAAATTTTTGAAGAACTAGAACATTTAAAATTATCTATGAAAACTACTTATGCAATATTACATAAATATATATATATATATAAAAGAACAATAAAGATTAAAATGCAATTTGCTAAACATATTTCAACATATCATGTCAGAACATAATGTCTTGAACGACCAAGCACCACGTTCTCGTGCAAGTTAAATTATATTTTTATTCGGTTTAATCGTTTTATTGAATGAGGCTCTTTAGTATTTAAAAGATCCAAAAAGCTTTGTCTAGCATTTGATTTTTTTAAAAAATGTATCACATATCCTATTTATTTCATCTCATTTAATCACTCGCTATAAATGACATTTCTCATCATTTTATTTGCTGTTCTCATCAACTTATATTTTTTAATCAGAGCTTTTGTAAATGTATGGCATCACGTTATTATAAGCTGAGATGCTCGAGCAGACACTAAAACTTCCCCTTTTTAGCTAATTTTTTTTTTTAATTTTCCATTTCCGGGTTTTTGTTGACGGTACAAAGCCTTATTCCTAAAACAATATCATATTCTTACATGATAGTAAACAATTTTAATAACAAATAATCCTCAAGCAAATCTAATAATGACATGTTATTTACGTGCTTTCAGATTTTAAAGCAATCTACTCTAAATCCCTATTATCAAAAAACATAATATTTAAATTATTTTGTTAAAAATTTTGAAAATTACAATATATTAGAAATACATTTAACATCCCCAGAATATGGTTGTTTTGTAATATTTAATTGAAAAGATAAACATTCAGCCATTCTATTCGTATAAATCTTACTCAAATGTAAATAAGTTCATTCTCAACAAAACACATGGTAACTCCCCATAGTAAATCAGTTACATGACTGATTATAGTAAAATTATCAGTCACATGACTGAGAGAATCATGAGCGTTTACGAGTGATGGAGGATCACAAGTGGTAGGTGCACCTAATATGTGTCTGAAACCACGTAAAAAAATGTCAAGTATGAAGAACATTTCATTTGAAAAGATGTGTATGCTGTAAACAGCTTTCAGACAATAAATCCATAAGTGCATTTTGAATTTGTTTGATTTTTGCTTGCTGGAAAAAAATTAAAGTATTGTTGGAAAGCATTAAAAGTGATGAAATTTTTTTGCTCATAAGAGAGATATTAACAAGTGTCCTGACATTTACCTGCATTATTACAGGTATATAGTGATAATATTATTTTAAAGCCATTGATATTGATCAATAATCACCGCACGTTTAGAAAATATTTTTTTAGAAAGTGATTTTTTCGGGGTTACCACCCGCGTTTAAAGAAGATTATAAAAATATATTCAATCAAATATTCTGATCATACGTACCCCATTCACATCAGTTTTAAAAATGTACATTGGGATCTTATATGATTTTAAAAAAAGTAGATTCCTGATTATATAAGGGATATTTGGTTTTTATAATTGAATATTTGATTTTACGTCAGAATGCAATGTCTAGAGATGATACTTGTTTTGTGGTTCCATTTATAAAAATTGCATAAATCTTTTATCCACTTTAACTTTCTGTTACTAAGCAAAGACAAAGTACTGTAATCGTCAAAATATGAGCTCATGAGCTTTACGAAGTTTAACGTTGCAGATTTTCTAGTGTTAAAAGACCATTTTTTTAATTGGCGGTGAATACGATCATTTAGAAAAAGCACATTGTTATACGGGAAAACTTGGATTATCCGAGTAGTATGATATATACAAAACAAGAGAGTGTAATTAATAAAAAAATGATATACAAGCTAAGGATCTAAAAGGGAAAATCTTATCAAATCTTATCTTATTTTTAGCAAATCTGTCATAGTTTTGATTGTCTGTCTCCCAATACTTTCAAATGAATATAAACGCATTACCTTAAAAAGAAATTGATAAAATACCTTAAAAGATATTAAATAAATAAAAGAAAAAACCCTTTAATTTAATGCCTTAAAATATATTAAATAAGGAAAAGAAAAAAAATATTATTTCAGGAATGTCATGTCATGAATAAGAGTCATGGCACATAACGTTATACTTTTAGTGCTAATGTATGGAGCGTATATTTTCATTTGAAATACAACGAAAATGAGACAAAAAATTGTACACCTATCTATCATCTTGCAGAGCCCGAATAAGCACGTACAAGTGCCGCTGCAGAGAATGGCATGGATTCAACTAATTTTTGAAGATATTCTGAAGACAGTTTACACCATAATTATTATAAGACAGTCCACAAAGTCCTGGGAGTGCGAGATGGTGGAGATCTCCTAAGGACAGCACATTACATAAATGATTTTGATGTTCCCGTCAGAAGTATTAGGCAGCCAAGAGAGGGAAAGAAATTTAAATGAGGCCTCCTGGAGCCATTCAGTAGCTACTGTAGACCTGTGGAATGGTGCATTATGCTGTTGGAATCGTCCACATCTGTCAGGATTCACACAGGACATGAATGCATCTAGAAGGCCAGAGAGGATGTTAAAGCCCACTGACTGGCCTTGTTTGAGTCTACACACATCAACGATCCCATTCATTCCAACTGCACGAGCTCCTTGCTATCAACTTGAACCTATCCTTGTAGGTATTAAAAATCTATAGATTCATGGAGTTTTTTCCATACTTGTATTCAGCTATCCACCCAATACACTGGTAAACGTGACTCCTGAGACCATAAAATGTTTTTCTAACCAATAAGAGTTCAATGGTAACGATAGTGAGCCCAGGTAAGTTTCAAAGCTTTATGTCGCTGAGTCACCAATGATACACGAGATTTTAATGTTACGTTGCATAAGGGCAACACTGATACTTGTTTATGGACTTGTAGCCAGATAGTTTCCTTCGAGCTGAGGGGTCCCTTTTGCTTGATCGGTATAATACTCGGCTACAGGCCCAAACGTAGCAGGTTCGTACCGCAATCTTTACTTGCTACATTGGTGACCTTGACAACGCAACCTTCCGCAAAGTCGTGGCGCCATCAACCATCCAACAAAGCCGTCTCTAACTCAACGCATCAAAGCCATCTCTTAAGCCGTTGCTAATTCGACGCACCAACAAACTCGCATGCTCGTCATACGCCAAACGTCGCCAGTTCCTATCGGGACCTTCAATTGCTACAGACTTGCATTTAAATCCGCAGCAAATTGAGGAAGTTTTGACCGTCTATCTCAAGTAATAACACTTCTCAGGTGTCGATGGTCCCGTTCTATTAAGGTCTTTTTTTAGCTGTTTCTCAATAGAAATGGTCGGGGGCAAAAATACAAATTTCACATTTACTTCGGAAATATTGAGCTCTTTGTCTCGTGTGCCATCGATTAGTCACTATTAACAATCGCTTGAATCTTAATAACTTGTCATTATAATAGCAAGAATTGATGAAATAACCTCCCCGGACACCTATTGTCTTATATACGCACTGTCGACCACGTCACGTTACGCTTGTTTATTGAACACCTCCATTATTTGCATACAACCTGGTATAATAGTTCAGCTCTCCAGTCTATATATTGCTCACGATTTTGTAATTATACATTTTTTTAAATCGTACAGTTTTCTAGATAGGAAAAAAAATAGTGTAAATTTATTCCCAATATGATGTTGCGCGTGATTTGATTATGTAGCAAAATACCACTTTTTGTTATGGATATCATTATTCTGAGTAAATTATATTTAGTTAAAGTGTAGGGGGTTGAACTGGATTCTTCTATTAAATTCGCCTAAAAATGTGGTATTCTGAAAATAGAAATACATTTAACATATTTGTATACATTGTTTCTCTTATATTGTGTTTTTTATATTTACTTATATTTATCAAACACGAAAATACTTAGCCTTATTAATGAGCGAAACGAAAGATCTAATATAAAGTAACTTTTTTTATAATTTTCAACAAAATTATCAAAGAAAAATTCAATTCATAGAAGTCATGACATGTAGGAAGATATTTTAAATTGTTTTTTTTCTATACATTGATATAAATTTTACATTGACGGTTTACATATATAAAATGATCAATGTTTATGATTGATGAAAATTTCTGAAAATATTATATTAATAACATGGCAATAAAATAAAGTAAAGGAAAAATATTCGGATACAAGATAGGAAATACTATCAAATGTGATTTATAACAGATTTTACTTTTTATATAAACAAAATTAACTTTTAGCAAACTCTATTAATTTCTATCTTAAGAATATTTAAGTTCGACATCATCTCTCATTTCCATAACATCCAACAAAACTCATGTATAAAAAAACGAACGGATAAAAATTTAGCTTAAATTCAATTCCCCTGTTCAAGAGAAACATAAGACGAATGATCAGGAATGCAAGAAAAGTAAAGGAAAAAAGCTCCAAGAAACATCTGAAGATAAAAAAAACTGGTAGAACGAATTAGTGGTCTGACTGATGATGCCCGGCAGCACCTTTGACAATACTGCTGGGAATTTATACAGGATGTATTTAAGTACAGCAGAAATGTTCTTGTCCAGTCTAGGGCCATTGGGCGCCATTGAACATTAATTCTACTTGAGTATTGGAATGGGCAGACGGTTCCTTTCATTCCCAATTAAACTGAAATGGACTCAGTCTGATTTATATACAAATTAGATTAACGAAAGCACAACTGGCTGCTCGAAGTGCAGATATAAGGATATTTATGCATCTAGTAACTGCAAACGTGATTTAAAAGTGTTTTTTCTTTGTTATTTATTGCTGATTTAGGAACCTAAATCAGCCATAAAAAACAATTGCTTATTGCTTATAATTGCATCATATGTAAACAGTCAGATCTAATTATAATAAGCTAATACTTTTACTGTTAATTTATACTTGCATCATATAAATTCCTTTATATTTTTTTTAAAGCTTTAGTATGAAAAATGTTTTTTTGTGTGTGTGTTGGAGGGGTATATGTCTCTTGCATAAAGTTGTGACTTAAAAATATACTTAAATTTCGTATCGAATTAAATAGGGCATTGAAATATTATTTTTTATTTGCATCTTCATAAAGTTTTTTCTGTTGCATTACTCTAATATAAACTGATGGATGTTAATTTCTTTTTTTATTTAAAAGTGGATACGAAATCCTACTGAAATTGTAAAGAAAAAAGAAAAATAAGAGCATTTAGATCTAATTATAGTAAGCAGTTTCCTTTACAGTTTTTAAACTTAAATCACGCAACTTCCTTCATATTTCTTTAAAAAAGCTTTATGGTACAAAAGGACACTTTTTATTTCTGGGGGAGTGTATTTGTTTATTGCATAAAATTGTAGCCTAACAATTAACTTGAATTCAATATCGAGTATTTAAAGACATCCAAAAAGGTTTTTTTTAAACTTATTTTATACATTTTTTTCTGCATTATTCCAATAAAAATTAATGGATATTATTTGTATTATTATTATTTACTTAAAAGCAGATAAAAAGAATTACAGTGAGATTATTAATAAAAATGAAGAAAAAAA
>JAOUZG010006535.1:5409348-5430832 GCA_026289955.1 Argiope argentata
TTTTTTCCATTTACAAAAAGTTAATTTATAATCTCCAGACCATAAATTAATAAAAAAATATATTGCTTATTTATTTTGAAAAGCATATTGTACATTATTTTAAATTTCATATAATTTAAAAATATAAGAATTTTTTTAACGAAAAAAAAACCTTTACTTGAAATTAGAGTATAAACTTTATTTTTGTGAAAAAATATACGTACTTTCTTAAAACTTCAGACAATTTAGAAATTTTTTTAAAAAATAGTTGTATTTTAAAAAATGGAATACTTAAAATTGATTAAATGTGAAAGGTATTTTGAAAATTTTTATCTCAATATAACTACTTAGAATATGAATATTTAATAAGATGCTTTTCGCATTTAAAAATGTCATAGATTATTGCACATATATTATTCTGCATTTTTATGAATAAAGACAATATCATATGTCTTTTTGTATCATTATTATTCATTAAGCGCCTTTTAACAGATACGTTTTATTATCAATCAAATAAATGTAATTTTAACAAATGAAATATTTCTATTATTCCGTATGAAGAAGCATAAGATTTTATATCGACAATTAGGTTTGTTTTCCATAATCATCTTATCGCTATGACAAAAGGCGTTAGATATATAATTATTATTGCAATATTAAAATATTTTCAAATATTTATTACACTAATTCCAGGCATTTTATGATTTGATGAAGGAATTTTAGGAAATACTGAAATAAACCCTTTTGTATATGTACATGTTATTTTTATTCCATACATCATAATTTAAAATTCTTATTCAATTAAACTTAATCTACACGATAATTTCACTTAGTTAAAAATATTTTATGAATTTAAATATGTATATCATTTGCTATACTATCACAATGTATTTTTTTCATTAATAAATTTAATATTTATGATTTAACAATTTTTAATTATAAAACATATAAAAAACAATATATTAATTGATAGAAAATTAACAGAAAATGATCATAATAATTTATAATAGTATTTAATATGGTGTTAAAAGCTGTATATTTTTATTCTTTTCAAGATATTAATTTCTAATCAAAAATAGATTTACAAATAATAATAAAATATTATGAATAACTCAATTCTATAAACACTAACTGTACAATGCAATAATATAAATATTAATTTAGATATAACTCTATTTCTTTAATAATAAGTTATCTCAGAACAGTGCCAAACGCGAAATTAACTCGCAATTAAATTATACATCAGCAGAAAGAATTTGTAGATATTCCAGGTGAAAAGCAAAAATAAATATGAAATATAAAATGGAAACATTCTTTCTTTACGAAATTGTATTAATAGATTATTCATGAAATTGTAATGAAATAATTGACTCTTTGATGAAGCTTTAAAAGATTTTTTATATAAGGAATATTCTGTCCAATAAGAATTGTGATAAAGAAAAAATGCTTCTTGAAAGTTTATTCAATTTATTACGTTATTTTTTATACAAAAAATAAACCATTTTTTTTTTTACTTTAGAAACATATATTCTGGTTTTATTAGCTTTTCTATTTCTTAATCTTTGAGCTTCAATTCTCTATACATGTTAAAACAATATCAATTCGCCTTCCAAATATGTATATAAATGATTTGGTTTTAATCCGTTTATTAATAATTTAGTCTCTGAAATAAAAATGGGAGTGGTGAAATAAGATATTTAAATATAAAATACATTTTTTGCTCCTCTTTAATTTTACGTGACATTTTTTTTTATTCATGGAAGGAAAACTAACTATTCAGTAGAATTTACTACAAGATGAAAATATGTAGTGTTTTTTTTCGAAACTGGAAATCTTTATTACAATAAACTCTAACTAAATATTAATAAAGAAGTGAAAAATTAAAATATCTGTTAATTAGAATTTCATACAGTTGTAGCAAAACGAAAAATTAAAAGAAATATTTTTTTAGGAATTAAATAAATAATTTTAAAAACTAATCTAAAGTATTAAATCCATACTTCCAGCAAACTGTATTCCCAATTTGTAAATAATAATATATACATTTTTATATAATTTTACAGTAAAGGCTTAAGGTATTTCTATAGCATATTAAAAAGTTATATGATAAGGTTACATGTTATCTGATATCAGAAAATATCATTGTTACTATTTTAATATATGATTATAATGCTCAATAAAGCTTGTTTGTTTAATGCAAATCAAATATGAAATATCCTTAGGTAAATTTTTTTGAAATACTGTTTGCAGAGCCATTTAATCTTCGATTAGCTAAATTTATTTTTAAATTTGAAAAAAACATATTTTTATGTCTAAGATAAAGGTATTAGGCAAATTCTTTGTTTTGCTTGCCAAATATATAAGCAATGGATAAGATATGACTGCCATAAATCAGAAAAATGTAAAGCTATTTCTTAAACGTGGTTTTGCACATGGTTGTAACTTATCTTCAAATCAATAAATAGTTCCAAATTGTCTGAGTAAAAAAAATTATTGAATGTAAGCCTTCAACATAATTAGAAATTAATTATCAAAATATCAAGAGATAATTATTAAAATATTGGCAGTTTTCGAATATTCTTACACAAATATTTTGTCTAAGTTAAAATTCGATAAAAATATTCTTGACAATATTGGTTTTACGGTTACGTAAATATTTTTTATTGAATGGATATAAGATGAAATTTTCAGGAATTAACATGCATATTCTGATTATCTTTAAGGAATATCCTGTAAATTATGCAATGGTATTAGAAATAAACTATTTATCAGGAGCTACCTGTAAATATTTAATCCAAATTTGAAAATGAGAAGGAAAATCAAGTACTACTTTTAATTATATTCCTTTTCTAAAAATTCCAAGCATATTTGCAGAATTAATTAAAATATTATTTACATGTTACAGAAACCAAACATCAAAGGTTATATTCCTTTTCTTTGGATTCTATGATATATATTTTCAGATACGTTCGAGAAATAATATATTAATTGCAGACTAATGTAATTTATGGCACTCTCTGCTTTGCTGAAAGTTTTAATATGCATCAACTTTAGGCTTCACTAATGTGGTTTAATTAGATTGAATATCGTGATATAAATTACATTAGCTTTTCACGACTTCAAAGTAATTAATCTTTGATATTCAGGTTTCAAAAAAAATTTAAACATACATAAAAATGCTTTTATTAAGCATGCGAAATGCTTTTAAAAGGGCCTCTTTTATATTCATATTCATTTAAAATTTAAACATCCTAATCTTTAATAGTAAGTTTGGCAATATATAAAACATAAAAAATAAAGGACTGTATTTTAATAAGAATTCTTTATTTAAAACATACAAAAATTAAAGTACCTTCTGTAATAAAATGTTTTCAGGCCATTTAACTCTTTCGACCCTACTGGTGGCAATTGCCACCGCGGTATTTTTAAATCCTAATATTAATTTCTTTTCAAACCAGATGGTGGCAGTCCCAACTTCTGGTCCTCATACCTTGGTGAAAATACGATGAAAAAAATGTGGATTTTCTCTCGGTAACCCTTGTCACTAATTTCTGTCAACTTTTTTTATCCCACAATTTAAAAATTCACGACTGAAAGGGTTAAAGACAAAATGAGGTACAGTTATTGCTGAAAAACTCGATGGGCAATACTTCTGATACTGATGACAATACAGATTTAATTGTACATTTCATTTCATTATTTCTTTATAAACGAATATAAAAATTTACCGTATATTTTCAATACGTTTTAAAAAATCGAATTTTTCAATCAAAAAGCTATGAAGAATGATTAATGAATACGTCTTAGGTCAGTGGAATTATGGCATACATATTCATTTTAATAATTTAAATGTTATATAAATAATTGCATAAACCTTAGGTCTTAGGTCAGTGGAATTATGGCATACATATTCATTTTAATAATTTAAATGTTATATAAATAATTGCATAAACACAAAGGTTTGAGACTTCGTTTCCAAACGCAATAAAAAGGGTAATTAAATTATGAATAAGTTGTTGGTGAAAATGTTGTTAACCAGGATAAAAACTGTGAGAGCTATTTACCTGCAACTTCCTCGCATGCTTTTCAATAAATGTGTTATCCCATTTTCTCTTTTAAAGGCAATTGGTTTTTATGCGTGCATTTAATTCTTTTTACTTGTTTATTGTTTTTTTAAAAAAATTAACATCTGAGTTTGCTTCAGAACCATTGCTTATACATTTTTAAAAAAAAATTATCCTTTTTGTTACAAAAAGCTGTTTCTGTTTAATTATGCTACACTTTTATCCTTTTTATAATTGTTATCTTTAATCTTCCTATGTGTAAAACCATATGATTGGCGCAGTATAGCCAGGAATGGCTCTTGTGCCAAAAACCCAAACAAACCAAACCAAACCAACCAACCCATTTTCTCTCATGAAATTCTAAAACCTGGACAAGACCTTGAATGCTGGTAGTGCTCAATTTTTTTTTATTTCCACATGGCATTTATATACTTCGTAATATAGCAAAGAAAAAAAATTGTGTTTCATTCTGTTGGTGAACAATATTTACAAAATATTTATGTTGGTCGTGAATCTTGAATGTTAACTGAATCTAGTATAGCATCTTTAGAAAATTTTTCTTGATAATTAAGAAATGATAAAAAATTAATGTGAGTATCATAAAACTGAATATTTTTAGGACCACTTTTTCAAACCGATTAAAGTTAAAATATGACTTAGAAGAGTACTAACTACATTTCATACATTTTATAACTAGTGTTTTCAATCAAAGGATTTAAAATGCTTATGATAGTACAGATTTTTAAAAAATCAAGCCCTATGCCAGGTTTGGTTTTAAATTTTATTAAAAAACAATTTTTAGTGGTTAAGTGTTATGCGTACATAACACTTAACCACTAAATCCTGTGCCCCCTTTGTCTATAACGCTAAATTATCTAACCCGTTGGATGAGCACAAGATGGGAAAAAGAGAACGGAAAATTTGTTAAAGGGTAAAAAAGAGAATGAGAGAAACGATACAGCTTTCGGGGATTTACGGAGAGAATGCAATCGGTGTCAAATCTTACACGAATCTGTTCAATTTTTTCTAAAGTTATAACTGGATAGAGGGGACAAGAATACTGAAACAAACTGTGATTATGGGTTGAATTTATTATTATTACATATGCATCTTTGAACGCTTATGAGTTTTTAAAAGGCCAACATCTAGAAAAAAACGTAATGAAAGTTTAAAATAATTATCATTATATATATAGATAGATAGAGGGAAAGAGACCAACAGAGAAATCTTGTGATTGGTTCAAACTGGTTTAAATTGGTTAATAACTTAAACTAAATAAGATAAATAATGACTTAAAAAATAATGTTTTCACATGATAACTTGAAATTTGCCATCAATGGATTCCCTTTCCTTTTATTTATATTTGTTTTGTAAAGGTGTTAACATATATTAAAGTAACCGGACAAGCATATTTCCACAGTATGTAATTGGATAGAAATTGGCAAATTTGAAGTAAAATAATATAGGAAATTTCAGGTATTTAGCACATAATATTTTAGTTTAGCCTTTTGACTAACAGACGAAATTAATTTCAAAAATGTTTCATGACTTAGGAAACTTTTAAATTTTGATACCCGTCTAACTCTTGATATTGATAGCTTTGAAGATAAACAATCAAGAACTCTTCTAACAATATTTCTATTTGAATGATTTTTGTAACAGAAAGTAAAAATAAAAATAAACAAAGAAGAACAATTTAGTTAGAATTTTTGAAAACCAAATTGAAAATTAAATTAATTGGACAAAAATAATGCGTTTATTTTTCAATAATGATTTTTTTCACAAGATTTCTTATTCAATGGCCTATATTTGTAATAGAACTTTTAAAATTTCTTTCCGAAAGTATTCTTTTATATTTCGTGAACAACAAAACATTGAAGTATACAAGAGTAAAGAACATATAGAAAATGAAAAAAAATTCGGAAGCTAATAAATAAAAATCATTAAGGGGGAGAATAAATAAAAATCATAAGCATTTAATTGATCATAAAGAATAATTATACCAAACAGAACTCAACAAAATAGTTTCCGTATAGCTTAATGCAAATATTGCAACGAATAATAGCTACCATTAAATATGACATTTTGACTGACGCTTCATCTAGATATATAACTCGTCATCGGTAATGAAAATATAAAACAAAGTTAGCATTTTGTTGACACCAAAGTAGCTAGAAGTAATTACCAAGCCGAAGCCTTCTCATTGCCATACTTGACGAAATAATAGATAAAGTTAGGGATTTTATCCATTATTTGTGTATTTTAAAATATAATTAAACAATTTGAATTATTTTTTATCTATTTCAGAATTGTTTTATTAATTATTTATTAATAGGACCGTTTAATTAATAAATTAGAAGCAGAGAGTGTCAACTAAATGCTATGCTAAAGCTGAAGTCATATAATAAGGTGATTCGCGAAAATAAATTACTACATTTCCTCATTCGATTTAACTTATTCGCTATCAAAATTTCGATTAACTTTCTCGGAATCCAAAGAAAGTACAAAAAAGTTGAAATATTCAATTACGTTCATAGTAAGAGATTATACAGAGTATTTTATTTATTTTTGTTCTAAGATTTTAAAGTTGCAAGTAATTTTCTATAATGCTAAATTACCTTGTTTTCTTTCTTTTTTTATTCCTGAGAAATAATAATCTTCTTTGAAATTTTTCAGAGCATTTATTATTTTCTCTGCTTTCAATGTTTTTTTTTTAAGTTTTGAAGAATTTCTTTCTTTTTTTTATTCACATAATTTAAAATTGGGAAAAAAATATGTCTTGGAAAAAAAATTCGTTGATTTTTTCCCCACCATTTTTGCAGTTGTTCTCCTTTTTATTTACCATACGGTGCCGAATTACAAATTGTTTTTCAGATTAAAATTGTTATCTATTTAGAAATTTTAATCATCTTTTTGTCATGGCCTATGATTATAATAAACAATTGTATTATATCTGCTATTGCTTGGTTACGAAATTGGAAACCATTTTCCCCTTATTAGTGCATGGATTCTTTTGGACATGGCCTCAGACGAAATATTGGTAATTGATGTAAGAAATTTGATAAACTGCGCTTTACAATTCCTTAAGTATTGATGGTACTGTTTCCAGTTATGTGAGACTCCGCTCCACCTCCTCCCATAGATTACCGCTTGAATTAAACTCTAAGGATACTTTCGGTCAACTTGACCAGTGTCAAAAGTCTTTGTTATTCTATCTAAATTACCTGCAGACATTGACAGAGTTATGGCAATTATCTATGCAGACAAATATCATTTATTTTTCGACAGGGTTTGTGACATAATTGGATGTATTTGATCTGCAATAATACTTAGTACTTTTGAACGTTTAGACGTTCTTCCACGATAATCAGAAGATTCAAAGAACATCAAGAAGAGTGGAAATGCAATAGGATTCATGTTTTTGTTCTATTTTCACTATATTCGTCCCCTGTCAACTACTTGTTGTGATTGGAAATGTGATTAATCGGATCACAACACGGCGCGACAAACAAATGTTCATGAAACTATGAAATTGCTTATTAAGATTTTCTGTAATTTAACTAGACGCTTTAGAATTTTGTAATACTGTGGAAAGTCTCCTTTCACATAGAGCAAGCAATAAAATGTGAAGATAAAAGGTATGAGAAGAGAATAGTTTTTCCATCTGAAATTCAGGCTTTAATAACAATTGTCCTCGAACACATTACAAGTGCATCGATTTTGATGAAGAGAACAGTTTTTCCATCAGAAATTCAGAATTTAATAACAATTGACCTCGAACAAATTACAAGTGCATTGTTTTTGATGATGTTGTCACTGAAGCTTCGAGCGTCCACAATCACTCCAAGCTCGGATTCAGTCGATTCATGTTTATCCCCATTTATACACCAGCAATATCCTTAATTTCTAGGTATGAAAACAATAAATTTTGGACTATCAAAGCTTAAGTGTGAAATTATAATAATAATTTGACCACTTAGTTTTAGTATATATGCCTTAAATGGGTCTTCGATTTAGTTTCCCTTGTTAATACGGTATCTATCACCAAACTATTCAGTAAAATATTGTTACATTCAACGTTAATAGAATGTTTATTTGTGTTCAATGGGTATTCCTGTATCTTAAAAAAAGAAACCTTCATATCAGGTTGCAACTGCCAATCAAAAATAATTTATATTCTAAGGAGGATTACACAAAAACTGTTTAAAACTGAATTTGCTGTATTAGAAATTCCGCTTCAGCCTATAAAAGAACAAATTTCGTTTTAAGATCGCACTATATCTATTCTCAATTCTTGTGTGATGATTTCTTAGCCTAAAGTAGAGTAGTACCTGTTGAAGCTTAACCGAGATTTATTTCAATTAGGTAGCGATTCTATTGTGGCCTTTCGCCTCTCTTCATGAAGATAAATGTGATACCCAAAGCGGACAAGTCCTTTACACCGAACCATTTGGAAAAGGGTTTCTGAATACAACTGTAGTCAGGTCTCGGGTGTTTTTGAAAGTCAGAGAACTAAATTTATTCTTGCATTGAATTTATTTCAAAATGACTTCGGTTTTTAATAATTTTTTCGACGTTTTACGGAAAGATATCACTACAGTTTTATTTGATTCGTTGCTATTGGAAATTAATGGCGGAAAATACTGGGATATGAATTTTGTTAAGCAGTTAGTTACATATTCTTAGCTTTATTTATTAATATTCACGTCGAAATTGTATATATATTAATTACATGTATAAAATCAGTGTCGAAAGTTTTTAGAAGGTTCTTTAACAATGAATCGAACATAGTTAATGATTGGTAATTTTATTGCTCATACAGTTTCGATTAAAATGACATCATTTTTTTTAAAAAATCAACAAATTTGCATTATTTCAAAATTTCACATATGCTTTTATTTTTATTGTTTTTGAATTCTTATTTAAGCTTTTATGATTAATTCTCATTGATTTTTACAATATTTTCTTTTTATTTATTTAAATTTCTTTCATCTCCTTCAGTTACATGAGTTCACTGAGGTTATGAGCTTTATAACTGAAGTCAAAATTTTGGCTAATAGTTTAAAACCAATACTAATAAATAAGTATTAGGGAATTTGCCATTACTATATAATACTCACCTAATTAATATTTTGTACATAAATTCTTTGTATTTTTAAGTTTCGTTCTAAGTGAAATTTATTGGTAAGCAATAATTATTCTTTAAATAGCTTTATTCGTTACCTTATGTACGAAAAACAAATCTACAAATTTGATGAATGTGTTCCCATGATACTACAAATTTCTGCCATCTTAACAAGTTTTAAACTTCTTTTAAACAGAACTATGCGCTTTGCATCCCAAACAGCACAGAACATGTTAATAATTCGAAATAATCGGAAAACTGTTACAAAATATTATATTCAAAAATATTATACATACATCCCATAGCCCTTTTACTATCAGAGGTTTCGCAACGATCTACATTTGTAAATTACATTCCAAGACGAGAAATTTTGCTTGAAGCTTTAGAAATGCATGCATATTCTCTGAGAGAGAAATGAATATTCGCCGAAATTGAAGCCTTATTCAATCAACTCATTCTGAGAAGAGCTTATTTCTAGGATATTTAGAAGAGTTTCATCACATCGAGAATTGTAAAATGATGCAATTGATAAAGGAATGAAATCAATGTAATTCCATTAAGGAATTTCCTAATTGAAGGAAAAATAAGTTCAAACTGATACATCGCTTCTTAGAACTAGGATATTTGGATATTCTGAGAAAACATACCATTAATATTCCAATTCAATAGTTTATAGAAATAATTAATAAATGAAATGATAAATTATAATCTACTGTACTTATTAGCATAATAACAAGATTAAATAAAAATAATTGATTAGATTAATTAAATGGAAATGAAGGTTTATAATTTTGTTAAAAATAATTGCCAATGATTGTCTGGAATATAAAAAAATTATTTTTCGCAATAATTGCTACTCTTAGTAGAGTTTTCAAATATTACCTATTTATTAAGGCTGAAATTTGTATTATTTTATTTGTTCCACGTAAACATTTTAAGTCTAATAGATTAAACATTAAATGTAATAAATAAACATTTAAGTAATAACATTAAGTAAACATTTAATAAGTAAACATTTAAGTAATAACATTAAGTAAACATTTAATAAGTAAACATTATAAGTAATTAAGTAATAAGCAAACATTTCAAGTCTAATAGATATGTTTAAAAATCCTTTTAAATGTAAATAAAAATATTATATTTATAAGTTGATATTTCTTTTGTAATATTTTATATACAGAAAGAAATGCATAATAATTAACTGAGTAGTAAATTTGTTTTGTATTTCCGATGAAATATTCTTATTACACGTTTAAATCTTAATTATTCAATAATTACTTATATTTATTACAATGCGTATGTATAATGCTTAAAAATGATAAATTATAATTCCTAATATACTTCGATACTTTAAAAACTATTTCAAATAGCATATCAAAATAAAGAAATAAATTAATAACCATTGACTAACAAGTCATATTTTTTAACATCTTTATAGAAAAAAATTGCAAGAATTATTTCAACTTGATAAAATTGGCTTGGAATAAAAATATATGTATCAGAAACATAAAATAATTCTGAGATATCGATAATTCAAGAAAGGATATTTTTAACGTAAGATTACTATACATATTTGAAGTAAATTAATGTGAAATGTAACTTATTCACTTTCTGACATGTAAAGACTTAATAAGTTGTACATTTATTATTAATTCTTCATTTTAGAGAAAGATCTACAAATGGAAACTATGTTTCTTTTTTAGAATCTATCAGCCATAGAATCCTATTTTCTGTAAATAACTAATTATGATTGTAAAACACAATTATTTACTTAAACCTATCTTTAAATTTTAGATTTAATTTTTATTACTCTTTCCATAAGCTTTGGTGAGTTGATGCTAGTGAATTCGATAATTATTGCATTATAAAATTGTATTTTCATTCTAAATTAGAAAAAAGTAGACATGGGTATTCAAAATTTGGTGGAACAAGAATATTGACTACCTTTTATGTACCATTACCTCATTCAATTCTTGATTCAGATATAAAATTTTCGTTGTACCATTCCTAAAGTTTTTATTTCCATTTCTAAAATTGATTTTAATAAAAAGGACTGAACATATTTTTATACTTTTAAATAAATAACTTACATTTTAAAAGTAAATGACTTTTATTGGTTACTTTATTAAACTATTTGGAATTAAGGTGGCATAAAGAGTGTGCCAATGACTATAGATTGATATTCCTAATAAATAACGGAAAAGACAGAAAATCCAACAAATTATCTAACCTCTAATTAATATTCCTTCTTCTTAATCTAGAAGTACCTATTGGTCTCGAATCACACATGAGCAAGACCATCACTTTTTTTGAACTTGTGCAGGACGACAGCGAAATCAAACCAAGTTAAATTAAATATACACTAAAACAGAAATAATGTACCCATATTGTAGAAGATATTCATAATTAATGGCGCTTTTATTAATATTGGAATAATAATTGCCCAATAATTTAAAGGAAAAATTATTCTCACCTGACGCTTTTAAAGTTAAGGGTTTAGATTTAAGTCTTATTTTTTATTATGAAATATTAAAGTTTTATTTTTCTCTGATCATTTTTTAGAAAAAAAGTGTTATTTGATCTATATATCAATTATCTATATAACCTCTTATATTTTTAATTCACAAGAAGGAGTTAAATAAGAAAAATGGGAACAAAGTAGGATGGTGTAAAGTGTGCCAATTTATCCCGGATTCTATAAAATAAGATAGTGACTAAATGGTTAAATATATATATTTTTGATGACTAATAAATCAAGTCGAAATATTTATTTGTATATCTGAAAATTACTGTACTAATACAAATTAAAGTAATGATATATACAAATTCTGAGATATTCTCCTTTAATATAATATAAAAATGTAATGTCCAAATATAATTACATGTATTTAAAAAATTATTACATGTATTATATATAATTACATGTATATAATTACATGTATTTTAAAAATTATTATCATAAAATCTTTTATTAAGGTTTAAAAGTATTAGTAAGCATTTTTCGTTTAAATCATTTAAAAACTGAATTTTTTGCAAAAAAAAAACAATAACTTAAGACGAAATATTTTTACTTACTCAAATTATTAACTCACGATTATATTAGATGATATATTGCTATGTGTACCAAATATAAATTTTCAATTATTCGTCATAAAAATAGTCGATAATATTTTTGACGATTTTAATTCTTATTAATCAAAATCTGTTTTACATGCTTGAAGAAAGAAATTTCTAAGAGTCATTCAATATTCTCACAGCAAAATTATGATATTTTACTAAATCATTCACAGAGTTACTTTTTATCCATTTAATAGTTTTTCAAGACATTTTTTTCTAATTATGAGGCTCTGATAAAAATAATAGCTGTCATTCCGATGAAATTTATATTTTCTAACTTAAACTTAATCATTATTTAATGAAATATATTTTCTTTTTTCAACTTATTCCACTCATTATTAATAACGTTTATATCAATGAAAAACTTTATTTTGAAAACACTTACACTTACATTTTACTAATAGCTAGAATGATTAATAAAATCACATCCCCTTAAAGATGCAATTAAATGAATTGTACCTTGTTTTTGATATTTTTAATACAATTCAAAATTTTATATTCCATCAAATTTGAAAATGAGAATTGAAGCTCCAAATTATAAATTTGGTTTGATTTTTCCTTAAAATTAAAAAAAAATGATGAATTAAAAACGTCTATACTGAAAGAGAGTTTTGGTAACAAGTTGCAACCATGAATTCACATTTCCGTTTTATATCAAACATTTTAATTAACAGAATTCAATCCCTTTTTTTCACGAATATTTACAATGATTTAGGCGCAGATGACACAATTTTTTTTAAAATTTATTTGCTTAAAACCCTTCGGAATCTATTAATTTTATTTGCAATTTTTGTTTCAAAGTAAAACTCCAATCCAAAATACATTTTTAATTAAATTAAATTATAAATTTAAATTTAATCAAGGCAAAGCCTAAAGTCCTCCCAGCAAAAATTATTAAACCCTTTTTAGCAAGCTTAGTGTATCTCCTGTGAAATATGTAATTTAATAACCTATTGAAGTGAGACAAATTAATGCCTCAAAATAATTGCATGTCTGTACTAAGAGCCAACGTATAGTATTTTACTCCATTCGACAAATCTCATTATTACCATCTGGCTTTCTCGCAGCTTCATTTTGGCGCCATTTTTTATTCAAATCTGTTCACCAGAGATTGTTTGACTTAAAGATCAGGTGCTTTTTTAAATATTTACTATCATCAAAATTATTCTGTTATGAAAGTGTGACTGATTCAGAAAGATCATGTCTCTTCCTTGCTTATCAAATGGACCACCATTGAACGACCACTCCTATCAATTTTAAAAAAAGATTAAAATGAAATCTGCTATGCATATTTCAATGCATGATATCAGAACAAAATTTCCGCAACGGTAAAGCACCACGCGCTCGTGGAAGTTAAATTATATTTTTATTCATTTTATAATTACTTCATTAAATGAGTCCCTTTAGTATTGCAAAGGATCCAAAAACCTTTGTCTCTCATTTATGGTTATAAAAATATAACATTTCCTATTTATTTCGCTTCATATAATCACGTGCACAAAATGACATTTTTCTGGATTTTATTTGCAGTAATCATTAATTTATTTTTTTAAAAAAAATCAGAGCTTTTGTAAATGTTACGGCAACGTTTTATTAAAAGCTGATTTTTTGAGGTGCTCGTGCAGATAATAAAATTTTAATTTTTCGAAAACAGATTTTTCCTGACGCCCCAAACCTCGTTCCCAAATCAATTCCATGTTCTGACAAGATAATAATATCTGCAAAATGTCAATCATAATATTTTTTTACTACAGTATAGCTCTGATAATATATGGCGATCCAAGTATCATGTTTGTTTGCTGAATGTGAATATTCAATTAATTAATTACGATACTGAATACTTTTACAAATATTTTAATCGTAATCAAATCCGTACTCCGTTTGAAATAAAAAAAATCAAGTAACCGACTTCTATAACTTGATTTAATTTTTAAAAATAGAAAGATAATAATGCAAGTTGGATAGTATATTATATTTCTAATAGTTGTTTTGAAACAATATTTTTATAAAAATTGCAACTTGAATTCAAATCAAATGATTATACTCAGCCTGCCTTGTTTGCGAAACACTTTTATCGGCAAGTAGATTTTTTCTTTGTTTACTGTAACAATTTTTATTATTTTTAATTTATAATGGACCAACATAGCTTTTTAAAAATCCTAATTTTTATGTCAAATGCCCAATAGCACATTTAAAATACTGAGAGCCTTTCCTATGCGTAGATAATTGCTCCATGGTACCAGAAAGTTATGCATATCAGGTCTTAAACCGTAATTTTCATTATTCTGAAGTTAAGCTTCTAGTTATAGAATACATCATGAGTACAAGTGTTTTGCATCCAGGTGGAAATTTTATATAAATGTATCTAATGGATACAATGATTGAATCCAATGGATTCGCATAGAAAAAGACATCTACGGATGTGTTTGAAATACAGAAGGTTAACAAATTCAATAGGTCCCTTGAATTTTATTTAATTTTTGGTTTTGGTTTCTCAGAACTTTTAAAATCGACTTCAGTAAGAAAACTTTATTTCTGATTCTTTTTAGTAACAATGTCTCAGGTATTTAAAAAAGTTTTTAGTTAAAATTCTCATCATTTATAAATCTTAAATATTAATTCTTATTTCTTATACCATTTATTTATGAAATTATAGAGAAAAATACATTATCTCTCGAAATGGTTAAATTGTTGAAGCAAACTCTCAAAAGGAAATTTTGAAAAATAAATATAATAAAATTACAACCATAATATATATTTATTATACAATTTTAAATTTTATATTTCAAAATGAAGAGCAATTTTTAATTACGTCTTGGAAATCCAATTGTTCGATCATTTATAAACGGAACAGATCATTTTCTTATTTCATTTATAATTTCTTCAAGACGCATTGGTTTTATATTTAAAACAAAAAAAAGCATATGGAAATTTTTGAAAAATAACAAGAAAAAATGGATATTCATACTTCTAATCAAATATGTTACATTTAAAAATCCTTAAAACAATTAGGAAGCAGAATTAAATAATTGGATAAAAAAGGAATTATATCTGAAGCTATATTACAAGAATATATGTAACATTGATAAGGTAATAATTCTAAATTTTTTAATTTCATTCTTAAATTAAACAAATATTCATATAATTTTTGAGCTCAATTGAATTTTTGTTTTATTAAAGTATAAATCAATTAAATTCCGAAATTCAATGGAATCGCATTTCACTAATCAAGAACTTTGATTTCATCAAAAGAAACAAAGTAAGCAAAAATAGTATTATTAAAAATTGTAATAAAAAATTAATATTACAAAAATAATGTTATTATTACAATGGCTACATTTTCATTATGTTTAAAAATTTAAAAACCGCTATCTTCTGTATTAATTTCTTTTTTAATTTATTTTTCTGCTTACTGTGAAATATTTCTATCTCTTTTAAATGTATATATAAGCCTGTTAAACAATAATAAGGCTTAAATTTTTGTCACAATTAAGTAATGATATAAATGTTGATTTCCTTAAAGTTTTTAAAACTAAAAGTATCTATATTTTTTTGAATCTCCCAGCAAATTTTAGGTATTACTTTTACTTATTTATTCGTAAAAGCTGAAATTGGATATAAAAATGATATGCAATATCCTGCAGTAAATGCTGCAGTAAAAATCAGATGTAATAAAAATAATAAATTTTATATCACATAAAATTTCAAGACATTTTTATATCTAATGTAATGCTTTAGCTTAAAGGGCGACTATGCTTTTTAATATTAAGAACATTTATTTACAGTCTACAGAAACGTACACACACTACAGAAAACAGTTAACATTAATTTAGAAACAAAATTGGGAAGATGTTTAACTTAGCTAACAAAATTTAAAAAATTAAGTATTAGAAAATTTAAAAGTCAGCTATGTTATAAAAAACAACTCAGCACGTCAAGACATGTTAAGTACCTTCCAGCTTCAGCAACAATATGACGACGTCTCTTTTGTCGGGCACGGACAGCGCCTTCTATCCAAATTAGGGGACAGTACACTTAGCAACACTGAAAATATATGTGTCCATATCTAAACAAACAAAACTGCTTGTAAAATACTAAGTAAATAAATATATTCTATCTCAATCAGAATTATTAAATTATGAATATTTATTTTCATTGCATTTATTTTCATTTCATATCAAACTTAAGTTGGCATAATGAATAAACAAGCCTTAATCTATCCAAATTAAATTTGCTTTTTGTACATTTACTACCAATACTCATAGAGAGTTCTTCCATTTACACCTGTAAAAGGAATTCCTATTTATGGTAAACTGATTTGTATATCAATCAGCTTGGCTCTATCGAACGATGAAAATGAAGGAGACCACCGCCTTTTCAAAATACTAGAGTAGAAATAATGCAGGAAAGCATTCCTTGAACCTATTCTAGAAAAAAAAGTATATATTATATAGCTGCTGTTTGATGATACAGTCTTTGTAAACTCCCTGAGGAGTAGTCTAACTAGGAACTTAACGATTATACATCAGAGCCATTTTTTTATATCAGACAACTGCACTGGGTTTTTTTTCTTGCAATTCTCTATATGTCGCTAACATTTTTTCGGCTTCCAACAAGAGAAAAAAATAATTGATATACTTCAAAAAATATTATTTCTAAGAAGGGAGATCAATGTCTGGATTATCATCAATGTTCGCATTCCGCATATGAGAAATATTTAATTGCTTTATTCTTTGTTAGCTGATTTTAAATATTTAATTAGTTTGTTGTCGCCATATTCCTTCTCTAATTTTATAGTATGCTTGATACATATCATGCATAGAGCTGATTTTATATGTAAATTATATACATAATTTATCATGTACTTTCATTGCACTTATAAAAATATATATGTAAAAAAATATTAAAAAGAAATCTGCTATGCATATTTCAATGTATCATGTCAGAACATCATTTCTTAAAAGCCCAAGAATCACGTACTTCAAATACTACAAGTTAAATTATTTTTTCAATTTCTTTTAATTTTTCCATTGAATTAGTCATTTTAGTATTGCAAAGAACCCAAAAAACTTTGTCTCGCATTTATTAATTTAAAAAAAATATCTTATTTCCTATTTATTTCATTTCATATCCTCACGTGCTAAAAATGACATTTTCCTAACTTTTATTTGCGGTAGTCATTAACTTACGTTTTTAAAAAATCAGAGCTTTTGTAAATGGGATGATATCAAGTTATTAAAAGATAATTTTTGAGATGCTCGTGCAGATTAGAAAATGTTTATTTTTTGCCTCCGGATTTTTGTTGATGCCAGAAAATCTCATTCTCAAAATAAAATCATGTCCTGAGAATGATCGTTATACTTATAAGAACCCTACATTAAATTAAAATTAAAAAATAAAGTGCTAAAATTCTTTAGAAAATAATAATATATAAAATAAGTTTTATCTTATTCTTTATTTAAATTGTTTTCTTGAGAATAATCTTTAGTGTGGTACTCCTTTTAGGCATATTAGTTATAATAGATCCAATTCAATAGAATCTTAAGTCTTAAGTGAGATGGATTCTATTTTCAGCTCAATCGAATGGATTCACCTTGTATCTTTCTACTTCGTGACTTCCAATACATTTGCCTTTTTTCAACTGATTTCTATGGATATATATATATATATATATATATATATATATATATTTAATAATCCAAATATTTCTTTGCACAACGCCAGGAAGACCGCACCTCATTTTTAATATTCCTGTATTAAACAAGGCCTAGAAGATAGTGCTAAAACTAAGTCAACAAAATATCTTCCAACTTATTCATTTTACTTAAGAAGCAGAGCTTCAGAAACATTTAAATGAAGCAGAAAGTGATTTTAGTGATAAGGATAATTTTACTGACTTTTTCGACAGATTCTGATATGTATGTTCAAACATAATAAATTTTTCTAGACATAAAGTATTTTGAATAGCTCTTAAAAATTATTAATATACCAAGAAAAATATCTACAGAATTATTAATATACCAAGAAAAATATCTACAGAGCATATAGGTTGCTTTTTATACTAGTACTTAAACTGTACGTTTAAAATGCCTTCGGAAATCGATGATGCCGATAAAAAAGGATCAATTTTATCTATTGTTTTTTACTTTTTATTTTTCATGTAATTGTTATTTTTTTTTCCTAACATAAGGTCTTGAGAAGACGAAATTTAATTGTTATGAAACAACACGAAAAATTAAGTATAGTTATTCCTTATATTAAACTTTAATTTTATAAACAGCAAAATTTATCTTATAACTCTTCTTCATAGAATATTTGTAGATTAATCATATATATATATATATATTGAAGTATTCTAAAACTAAGAACCAATTATTTCAGAAACATAAATAAAGATCGTTAATATAAAATTTAAATAAAGATTTTCTGATGATTTGTAGAATTTGATAAAAAGCAGACCTATAGAAAATTTCATATATATTTAAAATATTGGAGTAATCAATGGATTCTTATTCCCTTAGTATTTCCGATACTACGGAGATCCATTTACCATTTTGTCTAAAAGGCAAAAATATCGTTTTTCGGAAAGAGAAAAATTTCTTTGAAATCATGGAATTGGCTTTTTAATATACCCCTACAGAATCTTTGACATTTGGGGAATGTAATGCTCAGATATTACAAAGATTCGATTACTCTTTTTGTCTATGATCCAAATAAGATTTTTTTCGGATCAAAAACATTATTTTAAACTATAAACTAATTTTTGTTTATATAGTTCTACCGAAAATTTATATTTTGAGGAAGCCTTAAATACGTATAAAAATCAAAGAAAAACTACATTTATTTGAAAATGGTTCATCCGAAATCCTAATGGAACAAAAAAATTTGAATATATACAGTAGAGATAAATTGTATCTTTTTATTAAAGTAAGGAAATTAATAATAAAACTAAATATGATTCCAAAATACATTATAATTTTTTGTATGTAATCAGTGATGGATATTAATATTTTGTGGCTATAAGCAATGCAAACTATAGTAAACTGGATGATTAAGCTAAATTACTTCTTTTAATAATGTGTCAACTTAATTTCACATTTCAATATTTTCTTTTAAATGGATGAAGATATTAATGATTCATTTTGTTTTTTTATTTGATTTGGTTTGTATTTATATATTTATCATGCTAGTACACTCCCTAGATTCTATGTTTATGCAAAATACAATTAAAGAAAGGTTTGATAAATATAATATTTAATAAAAATACAAATATTAAAAAAACACGATGCTTTATACATTAACTAAGTAAAGAATTTATGAAATGTTACTAATTTATTATTAATGTTTTGCATTTTGTTTGCATAATTTTTCTCTTCCCTACAAATAGAAGTCTGAATCCAATTTATTTACTAGCCCTTTTCGACATAATGTTTTCAGGCAGTTGCCTAGCCCGTCTTGTCAGGAATCCATAATTATCTATAATTATTTCTCAAAACAGTATAATTATCTGGTTGAAATATTACTAATACATTAAACACCGATATTTAACAAATGAAAACTAGTTTTATGCATTTTAATTTTCTATAAATCTTATTAATAATGATTCTACACATTTTTATGATAAACAATTCTGAAATGACGAGGGATTCTATTTTAACCACTTAACTGTTTTTGCCCGTATGCCATACGTGCATCGACTTATAAAATTGTGATAAGTTCAAACAAAAAATAAACCATTCATAAATATAATTCAATAGCAAAATGACTTCAAATACTTAGATAAATCAATTCAATTCAACTTACATAAGTGTATTCGATGTATTTCCCTTTGCATCAAAATAAGAAAACATTCCCAAAATAGAAGAAGTCATCTTAATAGATAGCAAAGAAAATAAAACCATTAAGTGGTTAATAATGTTTCTTAAACTGAGTATACTTTATACAGTTTCAGAATGTGTGAACTCTTTTTTAATCGGGATTTACTGAAAATTTGAAACTGAATGCTGTGTTTCAAGAATAATTCATTGTTGGGAAATACGGCATTTTTATCCGTTCATAGAATTAATTTATTTCGTTTCGTGGAGCCGAAGGAAAATGGAATATGTTGAAGCGTCGTGTATAATCTAATTCAAATGCAAATCATATTTCTCGAATAGGAAACACGAATGTGAAATATATTACAAGGTTATTTGATGGAAGATGCCCAGATTTTGAATATTTTGGAATGCCAAAAATATGCGCCTTAAAAAGGCTGTGAAAGGGTACCGAAGCGCAAAATGAGACCAGTAGAAAATGCAGTATATTTTTCAAGAAATTCTTTAAATTTTCCAAATATTTTCACATATGAAATATGATGTGATTAATATTCACTAAATAATCGAATTTGAATCTAACAAAATTGTTGAAAACAACACTGAAGTGTCTTTCTTCTTCTTTCTCTTTTTCCAATTGCTTTATTCTGTTTTAAAGTTGGTCAAATATTAAGAAAATGTATTGATTTCATAAATATTAGGGTGTCCCAAAAGTGTCTTTCTCATCGCGCAAAATGATCCGTTTCTTAAGAGGATTGCCACTAAAGACGAAACTTGGATTTTATATGAAACTGTGCACAGAAATCTTACTGTTATAAGGGAAATATTATATTGACCCTTTAACTTCCATACAGCCGAGGCTACCAAAAGACCCCTAAAAAACATTACGAGGCCCCCCCAAAAGTTTCTTTTGTCCATTTAATGGAATTGGAAAAGCGTAACTTTCTACGAATTCCTTCCTCAAGGTGAAACAATATTTTTTAAACACTTATTGCCCTTAACTGTATCAATTTAAAATTATATAGTAAAAAAGGGCCAGAATTAATGAAACACATGGTGTTTTTTTATCATGACCATTCAAGACAATATATGGACCCTTCAACTTCCATAAACCCTAGACTACCAAAAAGCCCAAAAAAAGTTTTACGAGGTCACCAAAAAGTTTTTTTGTTCATTTAGTGGAATTGGAAAAGCGTAACATTCTACGAATTCCTTCCTCAGGGTGAAACAATATATTTTTTTAATACTAATTGTCATCAACAGGTTTAATTAAAAACTATATAGCAAAAAAATGGCCAAAATTAATGAAAGACAAGGCGTTTTTTATCAGGATCATTTAAGTCTGTATATAGTCACAAGAGAGAAGGATTTACAATTTCATTCGGATA
>JAOUZG010006535.1:5465832-5476235 GCA_026289955.1 Argiope argentata
TGTGTGTGTGTGTAGTGCACATATTTTAAGGCGTAAATACAACATTATTCTATTACGCTTTTATCCTGATATTTGTATTTTGGGATAAAACAAAATGTCATATTCTATAAAACAGTTATATAGATATATCTGATTGAAGGTCGCGATATGAACCTGCGACGCTAGGGCCGGTAGCCGAGTAACATGACACTACACCAAAAGTCGACGTCAGTATCGTAGATGTCATCTGGCTTATAAGGCAAGCGCCATAATACTCCCAGTGAGTTGGACGAGAGACGAACGATTTTGAAAGCGCCAAGCGTAGGGCGAACGTGTAAATTCGTTGATGCATCCAGTGAGAGACGGCTTGGGTGCGTCGAGTAAGAGACGGTTTCGTATTTTGATTGCATCGTCAAGTAAGCAACGGCTGTGTTGGCTGGTAGATGGCGCTACGACAGATCAGAACGTAACGATTGCCAAGGTCACCAATGTCGCGATTGAAGGTTGCGATATGGACCTGCGACGCTAAGGCCGGTAGCTGAGTAGCATGACCACATACATCAAAAGGCGACTTCAGTTGCGTAGATATTATCTGGCTTATAAATCGAGGGCCACATATCAATTAGTCGTTTAAAAGTGTTCGATAATGTTTTATAAGACTTATCTGGAGTAAATTTTAAAATATACTACTAGCTGCACGGGTAATGCTTGTTTCTTTAAGTAAAACTGTTGATAAAGTTGCTATTTTAATAGGTTTGTAAAAATTCTACTTTATTAATTTTTTTTGAAATATTATTTTTCTCAGATTCCAGGTTATAATTACAAAAGTAAAGTCATATTATTTGAAAATACTAACATTTAACCTTTATTCAAAAAATATATTGAAAATGAAATGCAGTTGCATCACAAAATAGTAGTCAGGACACAGTGCATATAGTAGTCTCATTTTTTTAAAAAAATAAAACATTACATCAAAGTCAATAAACTGTCCCATTAATTTTGATTTATTTTTGAATATTTAGAAAGGTTTCATGTGCATTTTTTTCTTTGTTGCGAAATATGCATTGGAAAAAAGGTTAATTTGATTTCACAGACATTAGATAATATTAATTTTTATGTAAGCAAAGAAAAATAATTTAATAAAATATTCGATTCATTAAAAATAAGACGTTACATAATTTTTCTATTTATAATAAATCATGAAATATACATGAAATGGGTAAAAAAAACTAATTTCTTAATATTACTCGATTTTTAAAGTGTGTTCTGAAAGATAAATTTTATTATTTCGCTCACATATTGAATGGATTTTTGATTATTAGATAATAATTCTCAACAAACATTTCCCAAAGTTTAAATATTTTTAAACAAATTATTCTAAATTAAATAAATTATAAGGCATATCTCAAGCTTTATAAAATGGATTATTCATAATAGTATATAAAATATTTTCTATAGCTTTGAATTTAATATTTTTCTCAAATGAGTTTTTACGCTCCTTTTTGTATTTAAAAATATATTTTTGCCTTTAATGGAAAGAAAATTATTTAAATTCTCCAGATTTTGTGAAAAAGGTTTAAAATATTTCTTTATATTGTGATCAAATATTTACTCTTCACCCTCAAGGCAAATAAATTTCTTTGCAATCTAAAATTCAAAGAATTTCCGTTTACTCTGTTTTGTGTGGATATTCTATTCTTCAGAAACTAAATACAAAAGTAGCAAATAGAACTTAATTAAATTTTCACATCCATAAATATATTTTTTAACTATTTTCTGTTAAATTATCCTACCCATACGTAAAAATAAATTCATTATCAATAAAATAAGAAGAATTTTTACTAATTCGGTTATCTTAGTTAAAATAATTATTCCATATTATCTTGAGATTTAAGATTTCCTTTTCTTCAAAGAGCTTGTCATTTATTTTGATGTAATTTATTCTTGGTTTAAAATTAATGAAAATAATTTCACCGCTGCAAAAAAATAACTTGTAATGAGTTAACTGCTCTTTTTAATTTATGGTTATGGAGATAACTAGTTTCTGTGAGTGTAGAATAATTATTTAAATATGCAACAGCATAGGGGAGAACTTGTTTAGGAAGAACACTTGAGTAAATATTTAATTAAAGGGCAACACTAAAAATATGATTTCTAAAACGGTGGCTGTTTTAATCATAATACCGCGTCTTAAAAATTCCGAAAACGCCTCCAGGTTTAATTAAAGTTCTCGGAATTCTTGTTTAGAATTTTTTTTTATTGAAACTAAACATCAAAGGTTTATTTTTGCATTTGGTTAGAAAATTTTAAGCTGCTTTTACAGAAAATTTATTATTTTAATAATCTGAAATAAGCAGAAGTATTTCATACTGGAAATAAAAAAATATTTTTAATCACAATTTATAGAATATGAAGATTAGAATACAATTACAATAAAATTTTAGCAACGAATCTATAGCACATATTTTAATTAAATTCACAATTAATTTCATTTTATTTTAAATTCCACATAAACAGCTAAATTCTCATATGATCAGCATAAAAAAATGATAAAATTATTTTATTATTTCGAAAGGAAAATTGCTAAAATTGAAAAACATTTTTCAAATGTTATTTATGAGAAAGGGATATATTATTTCAATAATTTCATAAAGAGCTTATTTCTTTTATTTTGCTTTTAGATATGCTATCAGTAAAATTTCATTTTATAGATAGTAATTCCGATATATTATCAGTAAAGTTTCATTTTATAAATAAAATTTTCAATTTACTAACAGTAAAGTTTCATTTTATAAATAGAAATTCCGATTTACTATCATTAAAGTTTCATTTTATAATTGGAACCTTCGACTTAATATCAATAAAATTTCATTTTATAAATAGAAATTTTTATATAGTTTTTTTAGTAAATTTATTATGCTTATATATTTCCAGAAGATATTTTTAAATGGTTTATTATAATAACTTACAAAGTCTTCTATTGCAGTTTTTACGTAATGTTTGAAACAACATTGAGTTTACTTTTATATTTAGCTTTGTTCTATGAAAAATTTCCTTACGAAAATTGAATATGAAAAAAGAAACAGCTTATAAAGCATGTTAAATCAAAATATTACTAGAATTCAATTGAAATCAAGCTCAAAATGAGCTGTAAACTCAGTATTAATTTAAAAGAGTTATTTTTCTATCAATTAAAGTAATTTTATAATATGAATTTAATATGTCCCATTATTAATAAATAATTTTAGTTTAATCGGATCTTATTCAAGTAAATAAAATAAAATTTGTAGACATTCATATGAAAGGCAAAACTCTTAATTATTGACTAGATGTAATTTCAGAATCATTTTATAGGAATTTTTTTTAAATTACAGATATATATTTTTAAAACTTTTGCTTTTTTTTCCAAAATTTTCTGAAAGAATTGGATTTATTTTTCTCTGCGATAATACTTTATATTTGAAAACGTTTATACCTCATTTTGAATTAAATATAAAAAGATATTGCAATAATTATCTCTGAGTATATGAGATCAGATAAAGTGATTTACTTAGAAATATTTCATATTATTCAAACTTTAAAACTCGTGAATGTTCATTTATGTTTTTGTTTAGATTTTACACTGAGGTATCACATACCATTTTTGTGATAGTGAAATATAAGTATAAATTATAAATAATATGAGAAGATCTTACTAAAAAATAACAGCGTAACCACATTTGAATCGGTGTTTCACTTTACATAATTTCATTTATATTCTGAGAGAAAGTGACTTATAATAAAAAACTATTGAATTTTGGAAACTATTGAAGTTATATCGTAAATTAATTCTATTTAATATTTGTACTCATACACATAATACAAGATGAAACATTTATTGCCATGTAACCATGTCGTACATAAAATTTGAATTTAGAATTTTAAAAACAGATAACTTTCACAAATTCAAGAAATATGTCATAGTATGTGTTTTGTTAAAATTTATAAGAAATAATACTTTTGTAAGATTGGAAAAAAAGATATTGATGATAGATACATCTATAAACCCTATTTCAATCGCATCATAATCATTTCTCAATTTTTATATATCACGCATAGTAGTAGTACCTTAAGTCGCTGTATATCCGAAAATCCCAAATAATTCGAACCGTCTGTTCCAAGAAATGTTTTTCTCAGTGTTTCAAAACACTGAAGTCAAAGCTTGATTTTTAAAAAAGTAACTCTCAATAAACCTTTCTTGAAGCGTTTTTAGACGCAACCTATCAATACATATTTTTGAATAAAATAAATAGAAGTTGAAAAGAGAAAATGTACCACATCCATGAATTTATTTCAAAAGTATTTCGATTCTTCTGAGATGTAAAAAAATAAATAAATCTGAAGACAAAATGGAAGAAAATGTATAGAGAATCAAAGAACGAATATGTTCTGATGAAAAAAAAAATTTGACAATATTTTTTTATGTATAAATTCTGATGTTTCAGCGAGGGAAGACACAAAATATCTAAGAGAATGGGTAAAAATAAGCTCAATAGAGATGTAATTTTCTTTTCAATAATCCTTAGTTTTTTTGCAACTGTTGCACTGAAAAAACTGGAGAAGAATTAGGAAAACATAGACGGAAACATAAACGTATTGAGGCATTGGAACAAAACTGAATTCAGGCTCGTGTTTATTTCTTTCTTTCAGGATAAACAGGCATTTTGAATTTTACACTGACACAGATATTTTCATAATAATATGAAATGATTTTAATTCAGAAGATTAATTTATGATATTTTCAATAAAACTAATTTTTAATTGAACTTGGTTTCATTAAATAGATTAAGAACAAAGTGCAGATAATATTACTGATGATAAATGAATTTTATGTTGTTGTTGTTACTAATGGCATTTGTTTATGGACAAGCCCCCTTTTGATACAGCAGCATATTTAACCCGAAAGGAGCGTATCTTGTTTTTGAAGCAGCGCCAACTAGGACCAAGAGTACGACTTAGCTACACACTCACCAGTCACACATCTCACAGATAGCAAACAGAAGAACAACCAAGCCTGTACCAGGACTCCCTGAACACAAGGAAGAAGCGCTACCTCTGTGCCGGAGAGTCGACCGGCATTTTATTCTCCTATTATTCATTAATGATATATCTAATATAAAATAATCTTGTTTTAAGTTGAAAATATAAAGTTCCAAGAGAATTGTTAGTGATATTTGTTACGTAAGCATATTGTTCCGCCTCTTACTTGTAACGCCTTCTAGTGGTATAAGTAAAAATCTGTTAGTCCTATAAAAGGTTCTATGTAGCAGCAATGTCTAAAGGCAAATCTCAATAGAGATCACGAAAGCGAATAAATAAAATTATTTAAAATTCTAAAAAGGTCAGTCATCATTGCTGACCCTATACAGTATTTGTATTCCTTCCTGTTGCTATAAGGGATGTTCAAATGAAAAGGCTCGAAACGTTGTCATATTTATCTATGTCGCTATGCGAGAACGTAGCCAAAAATCTTGAGGTGTGATTGTAGTCTCCGGTGTACATCGGGGCATGCGCAGGAGGGAGCAAATGCTTTTATAGACAGCACTGTCTAATTTACGCTACTTTTTAAATTCATCAAGTACAGAAGAACCATTAACTAAAACTTGTACTGTGTGACTACGCAGGACCATCAAGAATAAAAGATAGGGACTACTCATTTGTTTCTTAAAAACGTATGTCAACATGTATAGAGGGTCACACAAGTAGAACTGGCCAAGTTCAAGTAGGAGTAGCTGAACCGTCGTCCTACAGCACGGACCTATCTCCCTAGAATTTTCATGTGTTTGGTCCTTTTAAAAAAAAACATCTGAAAGGGAAGCGCTTCAACTAGGAAGATGAACTCAAGGTCGCTGTAGTAGCTTGGGTCACGTCACGGCCACAGGAATTCTGAGAACAAGGAATCCTCCGGCACGTTAATCAATGGCATCGTTGTGCACAGGCTTATAGCGTATGCTTTGATGAAAGTCTTCATTTATACCCAAATTGCCGTTTCTTACTTTTTTATTTGAACTCTCCTTATACTTAATGACATGCAAATTATTCAAAGCAAATAATTACATTTATTAAATATGACTACATATATTAAACAAGATAAGAAATGTCTTATTTAATAAATAAGACATGAAGGCTTTAAAAAATACACAAATTTTCCTATTATGATTTATTCTGCGGCTAAGTTTAAAACAAATATTCTCCATATTATCAAAATATTGATATTTCTGTCTCACCTTGAAATATTTATTTACAATTTTTTAGACTAAAACATAACGTTTCTTCTTATTTGATAAGTATAAATTTCATTAAAAAATAATAATTCTATATTTAAGAAACCAAAATATGAATTAAAAAATAACGTTTACGTAAAATACTTTTTCCCAATTTAATTTATGCTTTTAAAAAGCATAAACATAGTTTTATTGGCACCGAGATTTATTCCTGAAATAAATCTGGATATTAATTTCTATACTTTTTTTCGAAAAGCATTTGTAAAATCTTTTTTTTCTGAATATAGAAGAATATATAAAAAAAAACGTGCCTCTCGAATAAAAAAAACCTCTCGAATAAAAAAAACGTGCTGTTTTTATTCTCCATAGTTAATTTTTTTCCGGATATCAGTATTTCATAAACATTATGAAAAATCTATTTTTTATAAACATGAATACTTTAAGTAAGCAAAACATAAAATAACAGAACATATTTTGACATCTAAAACCTTTTTACCTGAAGCAAGTAATTTGAATAAAAACGAAAAACAAAACAAAAAATGAAATTAAAAGAAATAATGAGAGTCTTAAAATCTTCACAATACAACGCAAGTAAAAAAATGAGATACTTTCTTTTTTGTCATTAAATTCAAGAAGAGAAGTTTTAGCGGAGAATTAAGGATCGGAATTTCTTTCTTTCATCACAAATTACTTTTTATCTTCTAAACCTTGCAGCAAATATTCGAATAAATTACCTCCCATAAATTCATAAAAAAAATCGATCTCGAAATGTTTCAAAATAATATTAACTTAATTATCTTGGTGAAGTAGACAAATTTATTTACAAATATAAATATACGATATATTTTATTGTAAATATAAATGTATCTTAAATGCACTTTTTAGTTTTTATATTATTCCTAATGAGGTATAGTTTAAGACATGGCCTTATTAGCTCAGTATCTAAAAGTTCTCATTAAAAATTTTGTTATATCTTTTTAAAAAAGAAAATGAGTTTCGTATGAAGACATACGTGCTTGGATATGCAGTTTTGTGTGTGTCTTTCGGCTCTTTCCAGAAGAAATTATTCGAACTAGGACTAAGAAATTGGACACAAATATACACATTGGGAAAGATAGGTATATTCCTCCCAAAATTATTTTTCAAACTTTTAATTAATTAAAAACAGTGCTGCTATAAGGTGATAACTTCTGGAAGTATTATTGCATTAAAATGTTTCGTAAACCCTATTAAAATTGTTATTGCTTTGTAATTATTTGATCCGCAAATCTTTCTGAATAATGACAATTTTTCAATATTTTTAGTAATGGATATAAATGCTGCGTTTTAAGTTTCATATAATTGCTTTATCGAATGTTAAATGTCGGATTTTTTTTTATTATTGCTAGAGATTCTACTTTTTTTGATTTCCTCAACTGAACAAGAAAAGAAAGTTAAGGGATCAAGGACGGTGACGCTCCTAAAGAAATTAGAATTATTAAGCAGTTTCATTCACAATGATAAAAATGACTTAACTGGAATTTAACGGCATTAACACGGTTTCTGCACAAAATAGAAAGAGCATACGTAAGGATATTAAAATAAAATTTAATTGATATTTATTACATTTTTATCATTACTTGTAAATATAATTATGAAAAATAACACTAAAAGAATTACGAACGCCGAGTAGCCAGAGTCCTAACATAGGGATTGCGCGTCTTAACTGCGATCTGGGTATCCCTGGTTCGTATAACAGTTCGATAATGGTTGTTCTTCTTTTTTGTTCTATCTGTGAGCTGTGTAAATGTATTTCCCTTAAAAAGGGGGGAAAGGAGAAGTAACCAAGTCGTATTCTTGGCCCTAGTTGGCGCTACTGAAAAAGCAAGACAGCTTATTCTGCTTAAGTCAATGACAGATAACTGTTTGCGGGCTTTTAAAATGCCATTAGTTACATCACAACAAAACAACGAACAATAATTATGCAAAGGAGATGCAAACTGTCAAACAATAAATGGAATTTAGAAATTCAAAATATCTTAGATTTTCTGTATCATAAGGAAAAAAGGATTTCCCAAATTGAATAATAATTCATCCTAGTATGTCAAGAACTGCTAAAAATGAGCAGTATATAGCGAGAATAAGAAAAAAAATTGCTAAAATAACTCTATCAGGTCTTTGTTCCTCATTTTGGACTCTACGTTAGACTGAGCCATTGTATATATTTATTTTTTTCCTCTTTTTATTTTCTCTTTTTTTATTTGATTGTTCTATTTTCAAAATTTAATTTCCTATATTTGGTAAATTTTATTATTTACTAATCATGATCCAATGATATTGTAGCTGTGGAATATTATGCACCTCTTCTTTTCTTCTCCACTTTTTCTTTTAATATATGCTCCCTTTTTCTCTTACCTCTTTTTTATCTTTGGCTGTTTTAGCTTCTAATACTTAAGCATATAAAAAAATTAATAGTTAGTCCTTTGACAGCTATTTGAATTCTGATTTTTTTTAAATCTTAATTATGTGTTTTTTACTGATTTAACGCCACTTTCGGTACACACCTAATCCTCATCAAAATACTTATGTTTGGTTGCCAAAATATTAGTTAACTAAACATTGCTAAAATTGTTAATCCAGCTATTGTGATCATTATGGCACATAAAACTGATGTAAAGTTAACTACTAATTTTCAATCTAAAATAGTTTTCAAATTATGTAATCAGATTTGTTTCATTGACAAGATAGAAAAATAAAATATCTCTAAATATAAAATTTGGAATAATTTGTTAACCATTGCATTAGTCATTAGTATACATGAAGGATAAAAATGTAATACGTGTGTGTGTGTGCGTGGGCGAATTATCGAATAAAAGAGATATCGGAATTTTTATCTTATTAATTAAACTTTTCGCATAAAGAGACTAAACATTCCATGCTTACTATCTGTGAGGTGTGCTATTTGTGAGATGTGTTACTTTGCCTCCCCCGTAAAAAGGGGCTGTGCCAGCAAATGTGGTGAGTGCGTAGCTAAGTCTCTCCCTAGTTGGCCCTAATTGAAAAACTAGAGACGCTTCCTTTGGCATAAATCTGCTGCTGTATCAGCGGTGGGCTTGTCCAGGGCAAGTGCCATAAGTAACTGTAACAACAACAAACATTCCATATTTAATTGAATTTTCTGCATTACCTAATAACAATAAAGGATTAATATAAGATTGAAGTACTTAACATTATATTCAGAATTAAAAAGAAATGCTTCTCTAGACACCAAGAAGGAGAATAAATTCTTCCTTATAATTGTTATTTATTATAGCGGAGTCATTACTCATGAATATATATATAATAGTTTTAAAATTCTTATCAAAGTACCCATTCAAATATAATGTGTGCTTATCATGTATATATCATTGTGAAATAGTTTTTGATCTAACATTAATGAAAGTTTTCTGTTGTATTCAGCATCTGCACCAAAAATCTTAAATTATTTCTAAATCAACAAATTAAATATTTATTAGATAGCATTGAAAATTCCATTATCCAAAGAACTTGAAATATATAAACTATTTCAGATGATTCCGGCATTTTCCCAAGGGACTGCAACCATCTTATAAAACTTTTTAACTATTATCTACTTACCTCACTAGTTGATTTTGTCAGAAAGTTGTTTAAAATCAGTCTAGCGTTGACTACTTAATGTAAAATTGAATCAATCCATGCGTATCTAATACTGCAGAAATGGAATTTTCTGCGATAAGTGCATTTCAAGAACTTTAATGAAGTTGTGAATTGAATGAAGACAATAATAAAAGAAGATGCAAATGTTTCATTATACTGATATAAAGATTGGTGAAAGCTAGTGGAGTCTTTTATACTATTGTAAAGCATCATGTTGTTTCCAGCTTTTGGAAAATTTTTATCATACTTATCTCTAAAGACAATTGTTGGTGAACGGTTGGTTGATTAAAACTTTTATTTTATTTCTTCATTATAATTGTTAGTTAATTAAAATATGCATATAATTAAAACTTAGATTTTCATTCAGCATTATACTGTGTTAATGAAGTAATCCTGATTTGATTAATTTGTGAATGAAATAATATTAACTAATACCCTCTCAACAGCATCTTAACATACGCATTAAACAAGTTCAATACATACGTATATACATATATATATATATAT
>JAOUZG010006535.1:5490914-5507050 GCA_026289955.1 Argiope argentata
TAAGAAGGTGAATATAGGGCGCAATTATATATGAACACAAAAGAAATTAAAATTCATTTAGCTTGATTAGGAAAGTTTCAAATTTCCTTTTATTTTATGATCCAAATCTTCAGTGACTGAGGACAAAATGAGTTCATAAGAAAATGTATTTGACTTTCTCCATCACGTTTAAAAATAACCATTAGATGTCGTATTTATAGATGTTATTTTAGTACAAGAGTAACTATAATAATGTTACTTCTTTGCATAAGTGTCAAATAAAAGTATTGCATGGTTTCTAATCCACGTAAAAGGTTTTTTTTATTAAACTGTTTGTTTTGCTACTTAATCAATTAAAAATTTGTTTACATTTTCTGTTATTTTATTTTTTTATTTAGCGCCTTTGCGTCCAATTAAAATGTTTTTGGATTATTTAAAGGCATTTTATTCTGTATTTTCTAATAATATGAAAATCAAGAATTAATTCCCATTAATAATTACAGCGAAAATAAGCTTGTATATTAAATCTCTTTTTCTTCTCAGATTCTTTTTAAACCATTGAAAGGCAAACCGTATAAACGCATATAAACTATGTGTATCTATTACAAATAGAAAAACTTCTAATTACATCGTTTATGTTTACTCTTTGACGTCGTGATTTATAAAAAAGCAATAAATAATTCTTTTTGAAAGATTTTGAATATCCAATAATATCTTACATATTACCACTCCCTAAATATGAAAATATTATTAACTATCGATGGATAATTATAAAAAAATGAAGTAATTCGAATTCCTTGTATTAAAAAGGCCATTTTATCTTTGATCTTTATTATGAAATTACAAAAATCAATTGTCTAGACATTATCTTCTTAACATTTCCTCATAAATCAATATTTTAACATGAAAAGAATTTATAAAAAATTCAAACGTGTTTTGGCACATTTATACAATAGTTGATCATATTAGAAAATCTGTCTATCATACAATTTGATAATTTTTCTTTGAAAAAATTAATACTAAAAAAATATTTTGCATGTTTAAAATATATTTCCTTAAAAAATTCATTTTCTTAAAAAAATTTGAATTTTTTAAACTATTTGCTTCAAATTTTGATAGACTACCTGAAGTATTACTCAAAATAACTCATAATTCGCAGTAAATATTGAGTGCTCATTTTAATAAAAAAATTGGAACTATTATGTGTTGTGAAAAAAGGAAAATTTTGCAGCATCTGAATTTAACTTTAGCGTATAAATCGAATAAATAAACGATTATTTCATGTACAATTTTATTACTAACGTTATAATGAATTTGACACAAAAACTGAGGCTTTAATCTTATAGTGGAAAAAGTGTTTTAGCATTTTAAAAACACTAAGATAGTGAGAAGCAGGGCATGGGGGGAAAGGTCATTTAAAGATTTATTTTTGAATAAAAATCCATTTACTATTTTCTTAAACAAATATTTTGCATAGTCGTGCATATTATAAAATTTAAAGTAATTCACTGACTGATTAGCTGGGGCCTTTGAATCTTTTAATCATTCTTTGATTAAATGATTCAGAGGCCCAAAAGTTTGTATGTCAATCATTTTTCATTTTAATTATAGTTTATGAGAAAGTTCAATTTTTTTCAGAACCCATACACTGAAAATTTGTGATGTCTTATACACCATACAATCCTTGTATATAGCATAATTCGATTGTTTGTTCAGAAAAATAAATTTGAACACTTTATAATGATTTATATGTCCCTACATTGAAATAACATCTGCTACTGCAATTTGGACTCGACGCAGAATGATTACACAATGTTTCGTTTCTTTTTCAAGTTGTTGCAAACATGACATTCAACTATAATTTTATGAGGAATCCATAATTTTCCCCAACAATAATAGAGCACGATGAGAAACAGTTTTACAGATATTGTATTGAAAATCCTTAAACAATTTCAATAACTTATTTATATACACAATAACTCAGTTTGGAGTTTCAATTTCATTTGAGCTTCTTACTTAGATTTATTAGTAATTTCAGAATTTAGTTTTTGGCATCACCTAGTTTGTTTTTAATATTAGTTGAAAGAATTCCACATGTTACAACTCAATTTTTCTCTTCATATTTGCACTTTTACAAGCTTTATTCTTATTCAGAACATTTTTTTACGGGATGAAAAAAAAATAAAACTGGTTTTAAATTAAGGTTATTCTACTAAAAACTGAAGAAAAAATAGTATTTCTTAGACGATATCAATAAAAAAGGAATTTGTCCCAAATTAAATTTGAAAATTAATAAAAGGAGATACGTGTTATAATTTATACATTGGGTGATAAATCAATAAAAGTGAATGAAACACCACATTTCCTTTCAATCACAATTCTCTTCTAAAAATAATAAAATAATTCAATATTTCTTTACGTATAAAACTATTTCAGAAAAGATGACTTTTAAAATTCAGCCATTTTTAAAGGTCTCGGTCCCTTTAAATCTCTGTGGTTTTGAATAAACCCCATAATAACTTTCGAAACAATAGATGTAACTTAATGTTTCAGTGTGACGCGTAGAATGGTATAATCAACCAAATGAGCTAATAAAAATCGGTATTTTAATTATTTTTATGTACCTTGTACTCTTAACATTAAATTGTACTATTGTAATGTGGTAATGTAAACAAACAAAAATTTAGGAATATAATTTTGTGATTTACAAAATAAAAAATGGTTTATAATTTTAATCATTTAAAATTATAATTACATTATTTTCATGAATAGTAAATGCCATCATTCTGGCATAAGTGTAGCACGTCTCCCTCGTGATCCAGGCGTTCCAGGTTCGAGTCCCGGTTAGGGCATTGTTCTTCTGTGTTCTTTCTATAAGGTGTATGAATAAGACTTAGATGCTCACTTATCACATTCGCTTTCACAACCCCTTTTCGCAGAGGGGTTGTGAAAGCGAATGTGATAAGTGAGCATCTAAGTCTTACGTAGCTAAGTCGACCTTAGTTGGCACTATTTCAAAACAAGAGACGCTCATTTCGGCTTAAAAATTGCTGAGGTCTCGGAGATGTTTAGTACCATTATAAAAAAACATAAATAGTAAATCCATTGTCCTGATGAATTACCATGAATGGTATTTCATGAATAATGGTACCATGAATCCATTGTCCTGATGATGAAATCCATTGTCTTGAAGTCGAATAATCTGAACTTTCGTAATTTCTTTACAAATTTTAATCTTATTTTATTAGAATATATTACTCACCTGGTTACAATCTTATTTTTCACTTTCTTCTCCACAAAATACCCGTCCCAATAGCGAATTACATTTTTCTATGTAAAGGCACATTTATATTTGCCATTATTTATGATAAAATAGAAAAATAAAACCCATCAAAATCCTCAATTAAAATCCTGATATTAAAAGGTTGTATCTATAATAATAATAATAATAATAATAATAATAATAATAATAATAATAATAATAATAGAATATACTCATATTTGATATTTTCAGATAAGTATAAATAATTTCATTTAGCCTTCATTTATTTATATCGGATGGAATGCATCTTCCGATTATTAGAGTCAACTTTAGTATTTTTGTAAAACTTTAAACTCTGCTTTGGATCAGCTTTTTATTTCTCTTTTACTGCATTTTCAGAAGTAATTTTGAGTTAACAATTAATCTTATAGTCATAATATAAACTACCAAAACTGTTATCGTCAAGCAAGTCGTAGTAAATTTTTGAATAAATAGTTTAGAATGGTCTAAAAATTGAAAATATTTTAAAGACAAATAGACAAAAAATAAGATCTTGGAAAGGTGACATGGTGTATTTTAATAGCCCTATAAATTTGACCTATAAATTTAAATAACAGGAAAGAGTTCTAACATATATTTCAAACATGCAATCAATACCTATAATCTGAAACATATTGATAAAACATAAAAGGACTGAGAGAGGTAGCGAAATCGTAAAAAAAAGTATCGTGACTAAAGATCGCCCACACGCCAGTTAGGATTAAAAGTAAAAATATTTCTTCA
Source organism: Argiope argentata (assembly GCA_026289955.1). NCBI lineage: Eukaryota > Metazoa > Arthropoda > Arachnida > Araneae > Araneidae > Argiope > Argiope argentata. Next base: position 5,494,939 of record JAOUZG010006535.1, read on the forward strand.
AAGATAGAAAAAAAAACCGTCAAAAAAGAAAATAAATTGCATCTTAATAATAACAAGTCGTTCCTTATAACTCAAACCGAGTACACTCTACTCAGCATTTTTGAAAAAGACTAATTGTTGATTGAACAAAGTGCTTAACTCCATTATAAAGTGCTTTTTTTAAAAGCATCATTGATAGCGATAAAAAAAAATTTCCTATTTTTTAAACTGGATTTTTTAAGTGTAACGCCTTTCATTTTAATTTTCTGGCCCCAAATGATAGGGTGCCCAAAAGACAGATTATACTTTGCTGCTATACGTTTTTTATGAAAATATCATTTTTAATGAAAAAAAATGATTGAGCGCATTGTAATATAAAATAATTAATTTTAAATTTTATTAAATTGTTAACGCTGAAAGTGTAAATCTCATCAGCTGAAAACTTTAAACATTTCAATGAGTTTCTCTATACTGTTCTAAATTTTAATATAATAAATGCTAAAACTAAACAATATCTTTCTAAAAAAGAGATTATTTCTGGTTTTGCTAATTTATATAAAATCAGTGATTTGCGATTTTGTTATTCACTGATTAACTGTTTCATTTTTTTACTATCTAATAACCTTCTATTTTGGGAATATTTTCTTATTTTGATTCAAATGAAAATTACTTAATACTTTATTTATCAATGCATTCAAAGTAATTTTTGTATTGATTTATTATCATTATGAATAGTTTATTTTTTGCTTACAACTATATAAATTCGATAAATCGACGCACGTGTGAAATACGATAAAACAGTTAAGCGTATAATTATTATATGTCCAGCTTTAGGATACTGTGGAACTTTCAAATCTAGCACATATTTTAATGTTTGATACTCCCCGATTTTAGATGTAGCAAGATAAAAATATTAGCATTAAATATATAGTACAGATATGGGGTTTAATATATTATAAAAGTGTTCAGAATCGAAAATATTATTCTAACGACATTTTAGAAATGAATCAAAATGTGTATACCTGTAAGTAACATTAATAAGGATCATTTTGATAAATTGTATCCAAATAGATAATAATCCTTCATTTCATACATAGAGTATATTCTAAATGATATCGCATGTATATTTTCAAAAAAATAATAATTCCAAATATTATAAATCCTATTTATAAACTATGCATTTTAGTTAAATATTTCTTTAATATTTGGCAGAATGGGAAACAGCACAGATATCCGCTTATAACATAGAAAATAAAATTATTTAAAATCTACCACATGAGAAGATAATGCAATGAATTCCCAATTTAAAAGGAAAATAAGGACTAGGAAGTCCAAATAATCAAATGGAAGGTGTAGGATACATGATTATTTAAACTGATAGATTACAAGACGTAGTTGAATGGATGCTAAATACTACATAAAATTTGAAGTGGATTTTGAAGTTTGTTCCTACTATGGAATTTGTAGTGAACAACATTATCAAATACAACTTCAACAGATTCTAACAAAAAGCTAAAGCTTTGAAAGATAAAGCCCATACAGGGCAAGACAGACATGAAATATCTGATGAGTGGGTGATACAAAAACTGATACTTATTTCCATGAAACGCAGTCCCCATTTAAAACCCTAGGAGACCAAGTGAAATAATTCTTACAAAACAAGAAGGATAAATAAATATTTTGCAAAATAAATCCAAATAAATAAATAATCCGTTTTACTTAAATAAAGTTTCCTTAAAGTAAGTTGCTTTCGAACCGTAGACGAAGAAGTTGTTATTTTCTTTGGGATAAGGAATGAAAGGTGTTACCTGTGATGGAACACAGATCGGTAACGTTAGATACGTTCTTCTTGTGAATGATATTTTTTACATTAAAAAAGAAGATATTAACTAAAACCTAATCTTAACTCCTCTCTTAGTGGTCCCTTTAAAAAGCATTCTTTAAAATTCCTTAAAACAAGCTCATATACCTCTAAATAAGAAACTGAAAGAAGAACTATCTATTACCTCGATGTATCTTTATTATTTTATTTTAATTATTTCCTCTATAATTAAACTTTACTTTGATCCGTAGAGGACATCACCCCAATGGCGCACTTTTCAAAATTGACAACTCCCCACGCTCTTGCGCCTTATCTCCCGGAGGAAGATATCCTCCAACGCCAACTTCGAGTTGCCCTTTTTGGCGCTAAATATCCTTGGCGGAAAGGGGGTGATGCTCTCTCCTGTCGCATCACTTTGCTGCATTCACTTATTTGTCCTATTTCTGAATTTAAACTGATATTTTTTTTACAAATTTTATAATTGTATATTGGTATTGTAAATGTGATAAAACTTATCTATATGAATATATCCAACAATATATATAAATATATTCAAAAATTGATTTATTTAGCTATTGTTACTTTAAGATTCACTAAAATTTCACATTAGCATTGAATTTATCTTAATACTACTCGCATGAAGAAAGAATTCATTTAGAATTAAATATGATGAATGTGGCACAACACACTGAAACAAAATAAACCTGAAGTATTTTTGAGGTGATTCCGAGGATATGTCCCAGATATGCTACTTATCAACATGTTTCTATGATTATTGACATATCATATATCACATAAAATTCAAATATCTACAGATAATGAAAATCAAGTCTTGAATATATCTTCGTCTCGTATCTCAATCAAGCTCTTCTCTAGGCTATCTTAACTTCAATAGAATTCATCTACTCATACTCCCCACCGAGCACCCCCTTTATGATCAAATTATTTCTTGTAGTTACTTTTTCAGTATACCATAAATAAACAATTTTTTCTTAATAAGTATATCCATGTATATTCTTTCAACAGACAGGGAATCCTAGCGATTCCACGTTCGAAGATATTCTATGGTGAAAGAAAGAAAGAAAGTAAGCTTCAAGCAATTTACAATAATTATCCAAATTTAACCATTTCATAATATTATCCTTATTTTAAATCTGTACAAACTTGGATTTAAGAATATAACTGGTTATAGCGGATGCAGGCAATGTGACAACGACATATCATGACTAATCAGTGGAATATAGTTTTGAAATTTCTGATGAATACCATATTGATGAAACTCAAATCAAATGTAATGAAAATTATTGTGTTCAGATCTTTTTAAAACTCCAGACCAGCATTAATATCTTCATGATTTCAACTACTACCATTGAAAAAACTCTCAAACGAATAGATCCACCACACTTGATGCCATCCTATCTGGCCTTGTCTTGAAATAATATGATCCCGAAATATGCTTTGGATAATTATGAGTGATCATCAAGAGTACTCTAAAAGTAAATATATTGTTCTGGAACCATTAATCTTCCGAATAACTCAAGCCTTAAAGATGATTGAAGTCTACATGGAATTCCCATTAACCATACGATTTAATAGTTACCACAACATCTTTTCCTTTTTTATTGTTTGTACGAGGGCAAATCAAAAAGTCTTTGTGCCTATTTTTTTAAGCCAAATTACGGCTGTGAATACAAAGCGAACATATACATTCCCAGAAAGTGAACATTCCTTGAACCGTAACCGCTTTATCTGCCTTTTTGATCCGTTGAGTGGCGCTTCTATCAGTCATTTAAGATGGTGGTTGCTCTTCAGTCGTCCACAGCTTATGAGCAGTGAAGTGTTATTCGTTTTCTATGGAGCAACGGACAGACGCCCATAGCAATTCACAGGGAAATTCACCTAACGTACGGGGGAAAAGTGTCTATCTTTGAGAAGTGTTCAATGGTGGTGTCGTGAGGCTTGCAAAAGGTCGTGAAGACTTGCATGAGAATGAGCTTTCACTGGGAGAATCTGGAACACCCACCTTACAGTCCAGACCTTGCCCTTATGGATTTTCTCGTTTTTGGACCCCTGAAGAAGTTTCTTGTAGGACAGAGATTCGCATGTGACGAAGAAGACAAGGGCGCGGTCCAACGGTGGTTCCCCAGGCAGCCGGAAGAATTCTAGCACAGGGGGATCTCTAATTTAATGCTGCGATGGGACAAATGTCTAAACCAATGTGGTGACTATGTGGAGATATAATGTTAGATACGTAGTACACTACGTATATTTCTAAATATCTGTGTATACCCGTTTTTGGCAAATAAATAGGCGCAAAAACTTTTTTTGATTTTCCATCGTATACATGGCATCAAACCATTGAGCCCTGTATGGTGTGTTCACTTTATGTACCAACGGCAAACCCTAATAAGTTAATCACAAGTCTGCAATCTTCTTCATTTAAGACATTGTGAAAAAGTAGATGAAATTTGATTTTAAAAAAGTATTATTTTCAAGTCTTTTAAAATTTATGTCCAATATTTATAATCTTACAATTGCTTTGGAGAAAATACCAACTTGGACGAAATCCATTGAATTTGTATAATTTATAGCCTTTACATGATAATTTACAAGTAAATCGACGGATTGCAAATCGCATGACGAATTTGATTTTAAATCTTTATATGTTGAATTTGCTGTCAAACTATCCCTCAAGCATTCTTAAATTTGTAGTTATCATGCCATTATATAAGCATATATCCGGATAGGCAGGCTTCCTTGGAATAGATTTCGCTCAATATTTTATAGATATCTAGAAATCTGAAGTAGAAATTATAAATAAAATATCGCCCTTTTAACTTAAATAACGTTTGAGTTTTGTTTATTAGAAGATACATTTCAAAAATGTGATACCTTAATCTAGATGTTCTTAAACATGTATATTCGTCAAAGTCTAGATATCGAATTTTTTAATTGTTACAATTTTCTATTTGTATGCTCCATATATAAGAAAGTAAAAATTCGATTTTTAGCTTAGATATGTTTAAATGTCAATACGCAATCACATATTTTTCTAAAAATTTTCATTAATTATTTTGTACTTTGAACCTTCTTAGCAACTTTTAGAATTGGAATTTAACTATGGTTTTATCGCTCTTTCAGACACATTTGACTGTTTTTAACCACATCGAATATTTGTGTATATATTTTGACTGCTCCATTTTCTCTTGCAATTCTGTTTTAGCATTCTTTTTAATGTGGTTGGTTGTAAAGTCCGCCAACTTTGGTAACCCTGCTATAATCACTTAGCAACCCTTTTTGTGGAGATACGCAAGAACACAGAGGGAAAAGGGTTAAGTTTAGAGAGAAATTAACCATATATTCGATGAAAAATGGATTTCAGAACGAAAGAGGAATTTTAATAGGCTACTCCGAACGTCAAAACACGATCATTCCGGGACTGACGAAGCAAGGAAAATGTCCTTCGGAGTCAGAGTCGGAATGGAGGACGGATGAAACGCGAAAGGTAAGATCAGTTTGGGTCTAAGACTGAAAAAATTGAAAGATGATGTTGTTGCTTTTGTTGCGTGCAGTGTGTTTTTCGTATTTTTGTTTTATGCATGTGCTGTGTTCCATATCTACATGTTAATAAAATTTTGGGACTTAAACTGGATGTGATCACTGTCTCTACCGCTCACATGAAAGAAACCCCACGTCTTACAACTGGCATTGAAATGTCTACTATAATTTCACATTCATTTTAATTTATTCACTATTTTAATATTTGCTATCTCCTCTTATGAATCAGAAAAAATATTGAACAAATTCATTGTTCTGGATATAGAAAGTTTAATATTAGATTTTTCTTCTTTCTAGACGAAGACTTTGTGACAATACATTTTAAATGTAAATACGCAATCAAATATTTTTCTCTAGTATTTCATTAACTAATTTATTCTTTTTTATATTATTTTTAACTTTTAGAATTGAAATTTAACTGCAGAGGTTATATAACTGTTTTATCGTCCTTTCATTCACATTTGTCATTGTCTATATATTTTTTATATTCATATTTATATTTTATTACTCGGATCCATTTTATCTTGTAATTTGGTTTTAATATTCTTTTTCATTTAGAATTGAAATTTCTACGGTAATTTCACCTTCATTTTAATTTATTCAATATTTTTAATATTTGCTACCTCCTTTGTTGCATCAGAGAAAAAATATTGAAAAAAACTCAATAATCTGGATATAGAAACTTTAATATTAGATTTTTGTTTCTTTCCAGTTCAAGATTTTATAACAGTACACTCTTCTTTTTTCATTTCCAAGAAGTATAAAATTTGATATGAGAGAAATGTGGAAAATACTGTTCATTTTTATTTTTATTCTCTTCGATCTCTTCTTTTAGAAGAAATTTCATTTCAACACGTACTTGAAACAGGTTTTGTCTACGAATATTCCTAAAAGTGTATTAGGAACAGACCCAATTTTTGGTGCTTTATTCAAGGATTTTAAATCATTGTTTTGGCATATGCTAAAAACATCTTTTCCCAAAATCCAGGATTTCAAAGAAATGTATTTGTGATTGCCAGGATACACAGTTCTTTCAAGATGCTTTGACATGAAGTGCGGCTTGAGTGATTGAAGTACAAAGGATTGCAGAAATATGCGTCTTTTAGAAGATTCTTAGGTGAAATATAAAATATAGGGAAGATAGTTCTATTGCTTCAAGTGATTTATTTTGAAAGCTTTTCCCAACAAATATTGAAATTATTGCTTTGAATATTGCTAGTAAATATATCTTTAAAATATTTTAAAATTTAAATAAACAATCTATTCTAGAATCTTCAGATATATGTGATAGCATATATATAGAAAATTATTTCGTTGGAAGAATCTCGTAGTAAATTATTTTTATATTATTTGATACTTAGTTTGTAAGATTTTATCTATATTACAAAGTTATTTTAGAAAAAATTAACATACAATTATCAAATCAACTTACAATCATCCATCGATTAAATTAAAATCATCAATATTTATTTAAAATCATTTGAAAGTATAATTTACTGAATGGATAAAACGTGTTTTAGCAAGGTGATGAAGAAATATTATATCTACTTTTATTATTATAAAAATAATATTTGTACAGTAACTTTCATTAAATATATTTGTATGAATTTATGTTATTATCAACATTTATATTGAAAAAATGAAACAATATGAGTGAAAAAGAAATTATTTAAAATTTAAATTATCGATATGATCGACACATTATTTTACAAAATACTGAGAAAATTTAAGTGGTGTTGAAACAAATGACGTTTCTGTAAATTTATTACATATATTAAGCTCATTTCAAAATGAAAATAAAGGAATTTCGTTTAATCTTAAACCAATAATCAATTTCTAAATAAGAATTATAAAAATATATGTTTATCCGTCGATGAATGTTTGGAATGCTTAGGAATGACAATGTAATTAAAATAAATTTAATTTTAAGAATGGTATCTGGTAATGGTTTTTTTTATTTTTAATTAAACGGATATTTTTGAAAATTTATCATAAACAAGTTCTTTTTTGCTTGGCTTTTAATTTACATTGACATACAAGGCTTCAATAAAAGCCCATATTATTTATAAAAATATTTTTAAAAAATTAAAGATTTATTCCGTGTAATTTGCGACTGAAATAATCTTTATAGTATTTTTGGAAAATAAAATATCGTGTATGAAATACTAATTTATGGATGTTCTTTAATCTAAACAATACTAAGATGTTCTTTCTTTAATCTAAATAATACTAGGATGTTCTTTAATCTAAACAATACTAGAATGTTCTTTCTTTAATCTAAAAAATACTAGGATGTTCTTTAATCTAAACAATACTAGGATGTTCTTTAATCTAAACAATACTAGGATGTTCTTTCTTTAATCTAACTAATACTAGGATGTTCTTTCTTTAATCTAACTAATACTAGGATGTTCTTTCTTTAATCTAGACAATACTAGGTTGTTTTTTAATCTAAACAATACTAGGATGTTCTTTAATCTAAACAATACTAGGATGTTCTTTAATCTAAACAATTAAAGCTACTGGTTTGATTATATAGCTTAGAAAACTGGTTTACATATTTAAAAAATTTTATCTTGATATATATTCTTTAATATTTATTTTCGTGTCAGAAAATGATATTATTTTGGGAAATGAAGTTTGTGGCGTCAAAAAAAATCCGTAGGTGAAAATTTGCAATTTTATTATCTGCAAATCTCAAAAAATCAGATTTTAGTAACAAAAGCTCCGATTTTTAAAAGAAATTAAGCAAATAAAACCTAGAAAATGTAATTTTGAGCACGTTATTACATGAAACAAAATAAATAGGAATTGTGATATATTTTAAACAATAAATGTGAGACAATGTTTTTTGGATCGTTTGCAGTACTAAAGTGACTGATTCAATGAAACAATTAAAAGGAATAAAAATATAATTTAACTTGCACGAGCATGTGGTGCTCGGCCGTTCAAGAAATTATGTTTTGACGTGATGCATTGCATAGCAAATTTCATTTTGATCTTTTTTTTTAACTTAATCTAAATTTTTAAAACGATCAACCTAATTATATAAGTCATAATACCTGCAAATGTAAAGGAATTGTTGTAAATTTTAATGTATAGTATTTTTCCTCGAAGCATATTTACAAAAGCCATTTCTCTCTTTCCACTTTGAACTAAAAACAAAACAAAAAATGTGACAGGAATCGAAATTGTGAAAATTCTATTCTAGAGTTCATTTTATAAGAATCGAAAGAAAACAATTGAAAACTTGAAAAAAAATTAAGTAATAAATTGATCTATTTTTAAAAGGATGATAAATTTCAGATGATAATGAAATATAAACATTCACAATATTTTGAAACACTGAATTTATCAATAGAAAATATTGTAATCTTATGCCTAAATTTCTATTGCAACGTTCATATAGGAAATCGCTTTTTAGAAATCAAGATTTAAATATCGTTACAATTTACAAAATAAATAACAACAAAATTATATATAAATCCAATCCTTTATTTTCTAATCATTTCATTCTCTCGTCTCCAATACCAGTAATTCTCTTTTGAATGCAAACAATTTCAATTCAAAAGTTTACAATCGCAACACAAACTTTTCTTCTATTTTTGTGAAGCGTCAGTTGTAAAAATATATGAGAAACCAAAAAGTAATTGGAAAAAGAAAATACAAAGTTAAACGATGTAAAGAAACAAAATGATTTGGTGGTGTGATTGATGATTGCAAGTAGCGCCTTTGACAATTCTCTTGGGAGCTTATGTAGAATGTATTTTCGAATAACAACGCTGTTTTTCCCAGTTCAGGATCAACGGACGTTTGTTGTTGACTAATCCCCCGCTAGTATTGAATTGGGTAAAAGACGTCCTTCATTTCTCGTTAGAATTGAAATGCAGCCAAGCTAGTTGATACACAAATTAGATTACAGAAAGTGTGGATGGCTTTTAGAGGTGCAGATGGTGAAGGTTTTGGCGGAATAGGAATAATTGTAAACATGGAAAATTAGATTTGAATGTATTCATTCTATTTTTATTCATTGTTAATGGCGATACACCTCGAAGATATTTACATGAAATGAAAATATTTCAAAGGATTAGAAGCTTATCTGCTTTTTTTAAATTCATTTATTTGGATTAAGATATAATTTTTACCTATAGCTTTTGAATTTCTATTAATTTTTTGTATACATTTAGAACTTTAATTTATTATGGTTTTCTTAAAAATGGTTTCAGATAAGTTGCTTTTTTGCCTATTCTCTGAATGCTTTGTAAATCTTGGGTTGAAAGATGATTAGATTAAAATGATATTGAATTTTTGATTACAGGAATTTGCTTACTAACATTAAAATTAATATTAAAAAATCTCATTTTTTTAGTAAAACTATTCATATTAATAAATATTATTCATTTAAAATCATTAATTAATCAATCAAAAATCATTTACATATTAAAAAATCATATTAATTTATAAAGAAATGACGAAACATCCACCTAAATGTTATTCTATAAACTTTGGTAACTGTTACTTTAAAATTTAATTGAAACGACATAGTTGAAATATTAGTGATCAATATAAATTCATTTCAAATAATGTAATGTTCTTAGCCAACCAGATGCTTATCCCGTGATCTCCATGGGTAAAAAATGTCTTTTTTTCCATCCCGCATTTTTTGCATTTTAGTGTGTCTATTTTTACGTTAATAGATTTTTATTACTTCATATTATTTACTTGTAACATACAGTATCAACTCGCTTTGTTTGAAAAATATTATATCTTATTAACAAACGTCGCATCTGAATAGTGATTTTAATTCGGCTTTCAGAAATTTAATGAAGTAAGTATCCTTAGGTATTATTCAAAATATTATTTAAATAATTTATCTTTTCTTAAGATTTAATATATCTCTAATATATCTTAAATGTTAAATTGAAAATATTATCAAAAAGGAAAACGTTTAAATACTGCATTAAATCCCAGTTGATAAATTTTGATTTCTATGTCTTTTTCATATTAATAAATATAATTCAATTTCATATTAATAAATTCAATTCAATTCAGTTTTCTAATTGTCTTTAAATATCAACCCTTTCATTTATAAATTAAATGAAATATTTACTTCATATCTTAGAATGAAATATTATGCCTTACACATGCTAGTTTTATAACACCAGATCACAGGGAAGGCGCTTTGCCCCTAAACCAGAACAACGGCATTCTGACCATTTTGAAGTATTCAGACATAAATTGAGAAGTATTTGATGAAAAAGTATAAGATTTAGACAATTGAATAGGATAATGATATATTAAATCTTGTTTCTCAGACTTAATACGTTTCTCAGACTCGTAATACGATTTTTAAAAGTGTTATAGAAAGTAATAGTCAATTTTTTTGGAATCCTACTGTTGTTTAATATTAGGAAATTATGGTTTCAAGAAGACGGCAAGTCTACTCTCACAATATCACCCATGAAGTAGTGCTTGGTCAAGGAATTCGAGAGTTGAATAATTGAATATGGCTGTTTTGAAGATTGGCATTCAGGTTCACCTGATCTCACTGCACTAAGCGTTTTTCTGTGGGAAATTCCGAAACATCAGATGCAAGCAAGCAGAAACATTGCAGGGCAAACATTCTATTGTGGTTGACCTTTATTTGAAGAATTCTAATTAATTTTTCATGAACTCTTTTAAAAAGGTTCCTCATTTAAGAATATAGAACTTAACATACGTATACGCACAAAAAATAAAACACTATAAAACCCAGTTAACCATCAAATAAGCAAGTATAAAAAAATATATTTTTAAATAAATTCCCACCTAGGTTAACAAATACAAATTTTACTTTAATCACTCATTATTAAATACTTACAATTGTTGTTGGTGTTCTCATGTTCCGCTTTACAAAAGAAGTAACGGTGCAGCAGCTTCTGAGGGTACATACCTCTGAGCATCCAAAGGCAAGAGTCTGATTTCTAACTCACACACGTTACAAACTCTTTTAATAAGCTAGACTTCATATATCCATTTTATTCATTTATCCACAGATCGTAGTTTTGATTTGGAACAGAGAAAGATCACCTCACATCTAGTACCCTCAGCGGTATTACTGTCGACAAGGAAGACTTTGTGACAACACAGATGTAACGTCCATCTCCACGTGATTTCGAACTTGCAGTCCGAGGGATCCGAATCCAATGCCCTACCAACTCGGCTATTCCTGCCTAAAAAGTACACTTACTATAAATATTTGATCAAAAAATATGCAAGCGTTGAGTTTTCAAAATCATTTGAGAAACGCAAAATGCTTGAATTTTCTACGCCAGGTAGAATAACGCAGTACAGATTAGAATTTTTTAAATTCTTTTTATTATGTGTTATTTTAATTCGTAAGTGCTTCAAAATGAAACCGAAAAAATCAATTAACAATGTTTAGTTTTAAACGCACAAAACATTAAAAAATAAACAGAATCCTTTGAAATAATCGGCCGGAAGCGTTTTAAACCAAACTTCATTAGCATGGGGAAAAAACAAAATGAATTCTTTACTTATTTGGAGATGGAAAAATGAAGATTTTTGGTAAGAGAGTTAGATTTAATTAATAAAAAACTAATGAATTAATATTTAAAAAATATGCATTCACATAAAATATCATCCACTACAACTTAAAAAAAATACTTGAATTCGAGTGGATGAATAAAAAGTATTTTATGAACGCTTGAAAATTTTTGCTATATATATATATATATATATATATATATATAT
>JAOUZG010006535.1:5524185-5582827 GCA_026289955.1 Argiope argentata
TATATATATATATATATATATTTCTCATAATCACTCATTTAAGACAATTTTAAACATTAAATACATACAATATATCTAAAAGACACAATATTCAGCAAAATTTTATTTAACTATTATTATTTTATTTACTTAGCACAACACAAAAATAATTAATTTTTTGATTTCATTTCATATAGCTTGATGAAATAGTTCATGTTTGTTCAAAATTTTCCAAAAATTTCTTTTTTCCTGTTACACCATAATATGTAATATTCTCCCCGTTAATTAATCGATACTTTTTATTATTTTGCCACAGCTTTTGAAGTTAATTATATTTTTCCAAGAGTATAAAGGAGCAAAAATTCCTATCAAATTTCTTATACATATAAATCATATTTCTTTGAAAAGAATAAATAAATCTTTTTATAATTATTTAAGGTCAATCTCATTCTAATTAACACTTTTGATTAAAAATATATAATAAAGATTAAAAGGAAATCTGCTATGTACATTTCAATGTATCATGTCAGAACATTATTTCTTGAATGACCAAGAACCAAATGCTCATGAAAGTTAAGTTATATTTTTATTCATTTTAATAGTCTCATTGAAGTAGTCCCTTTAGTATTGCAAACGATCCAAAAAATTTGCCTCGCATTTATTGTTTCAAAAACTATCGCGTTTCCTATTTATTTCATTTCACATAATCACGTGCTTAAAATGACATTTTTCTAGGTTTTATTTGCTGTAGTCATTAACTTATTTTTTTTTTAAATCAGAACTTGTAAATGCAATGGCAACGTATTATTTAAAGCTGATTTTTTGAGACACTCATGCAGATAAAAAAATATTTTTCACCAACGGATTTTTGTTGACGTCAAAAACCTCACCCCAAAAACAAAATCATGCTCTGACGTGATAAAAATAAAATTGCAAATTAAGCTCTAAATGTAAATTGAGGTAATTATGACATTTATTAAGATATAAAATATTAAAGTGCCATAAACACGATTAACCCTTTCCATCCCAGTAAGTTTAATGCAGCTCTTAAGCAAAGCTGTAAATAATGTGGGCCAATGAGGGCTCGACATATTAGTGCCTCGATGTAATCACAAAACCAACCAGACCCCACATTCAGCAGCGCCATATCCCCTTCTATTCGCATCTGTTCGTCCCACTGTGCGCTCGGGCCTGCAAATTATGTTAAAACCGGTCCGACGACGATCTTCATTTGAAACCTGCGTAGTGCTCGCATGTCTACTCTTCTGGAAACGGATCGTTGTTGAAAATGAAGCTTTATTGATTCAGCTCTTCTGAGGAGAGCTTGTCTGGCTCCTTTTGAGTGGATCCATCAGCTGGAAATATTGTCAAACGCCAATTTTGCTGAGGATTGGAAGTGGAAAGTTCCACATTAGGGAATTGCTTCAATCGGTTAAAACAGATGTATGACTTCTTTGATTTGAGATTTTGGTTAATTTCTTTTGGATATTTAACATTAGCTTACATGATTTAAGCTATGACATTAAACTCATAAGTTAAAAGAAATTGATTTTAATTTCTTTAAATAATTAAATTAAATTCTATATTTTTTGGGGGATAGTAATAAAATATAACTATTAAATAAGGATTTTTTTATAGAAATACTAATTGAAGTAAGTAAATCTCCAATTTACATAATAAAATATTGTCTTCATATTTACACAAAAACAGAATTTAATTAATGTTTGCCCTAAAGGAATGAGGAGTTCTCATCAATGCATTAAGTTTAACGCGTCATTAGCTAGAGCTGGACATTTTAATCTTCTTACCAAGGACAATTAAATGTCCAGAAATAATCACAATTCTGGAACAAGAGCCCGTAGTCGGAATTTATATCCATCTCTTCTTTTGCTATCCGTTTGTATAGCAGTATGCTCACATCTATAAATTATGTTAAAGCCAGCCAAATGATGAATATTTCACTAGAACTTAAGGGGGCCTAAGCAAATGTCAATCCTAACAAAATTAAAAGCTCTGACCCGACCGATACATTTTTTTGTCAAAAGATAGGTTTGATTTCTTTAATTTTGCTTAATTGTATTTTGATTATTATTTTTTTCTCAATTTTATTTTTAATTATTTAATTTTTTTTCTTAATTTAATTTTAATTATTTATTTTTTAATTTAATTTTTATTTATTACTTAATCAAGTATTTAGTTAATACCTGAAGAGGTTCAATATTCGCAATTGCGCAGCAAAATTGTAGGAATTAAATTTAATGTATTTGCCATTGCATTAATTCTTCTCTTTATAGCTACAAACTTTATTTGTTAAAAATTAATGTAGGATGATTATTTATGTTTGTGTCAATCCTCATAATCGAAAGAATTTTTTTTATTATTATATTTGCAAATGTATCATTTATCGTCTTCAAGACAATCTGACAAAAAACAAGTTTTATTGCAAATAAATATAGAGTGAGTTTTTATATTTGTTTTAGTAATCGTAATCAAAATAATTTATTGTTTTAACATAAAAGTATAAAATTTGTCTTAGTACTAAAAATCCGTTAACACAATACAAGTTATAGAAACTTCAAAACATTTTAGTTGAAAAAAACTATTCTATTTTTTTTTTCAATTTAATTTGAGATTTTTTGCATCATTCGGAAATTATTTTGACCTAAAGAAGTCTATACCAGCATTCTATCTAGGGCTGGAGACCATTTATCTTGCTTTTTCTTATTCCAAACTTAGGATTTTTTCTCCAGTTTTACTTTTCTGTTTTTCTACAAAACTGCTCCAATAATCTTTCGTTGCCAGAATAGAAATTTCCCATTATGATTTCATGTTCGTTTTGACTTATCGCCGTTCCTTACATTTTTCTCCTCCTTGCTCAGAATCAGAAAGAAGTTTAAAAAATATGTATTACATCTCAGGTAGAATGAATTTTCAAAGATTTTTTTTCCCTGATAGATGGCTTATGATCCTTTGCAAAATTTTATTCTTTCTTTTCTTTTCTTTTTTCGATTTAGAAAATCAGTTTTCTTTTAGAAAAATGTATTAATGAGTTTTATTTGTAACTTTTTTTCAGTTTCTTTCCTTTTAAAAGAAATTTTTATCATTCTTTTTAAAACAGATTTGTCTTGGAAAAAAATATAAGAATTATTTTATAAAATAATTCTTCAATACTAACAGCATTGTCTTAACATTCTACAAAAACGTTTTTATTATTCAATGGTTTGAAATAATGGTGCATATCATTTTAAACTAAAGTATTACACTGAAAATCGGGAAAAATGTTCGATACATTTCACATTTTTTCCTTACTTTATACTAAGAATATTGGAATATATTTTCATCAATCACCGAAATAGTGTTTATTATTTTTCGGAGAAATATGTATCAAACAATTTTAAACTGATACTCTGCATTTGAATTTACATGCATTAAACTTAGTATTGCAAAGCAGTTTTATAATATTTAAGTTATGTTTAACAATCAGTGATTAGGTCAACTTTATGTCTTATAACCCTTCAGATAAAAATATTTGCCTTCACACAGTTAAAAAACTATTACGGTTTTAACTATCCTAGTTTAGGTGTAATTAAACAAGCATTGCGGTAATACATGAAAATGAGTAAAATCTTTAAAATTTGAATTTTAAAAAAGACTAATTTATACCATTGCAACATATTTAGTATGATTCAATGCATACTAAATAGATGCATTGGAGACAATGTTTGAACCATTTTTGATGTTTCTGAAAGGTTTAGTTGATTCTGCTTCATGTTCAATATAATTAATTTGCAGTAAAAAATTAGCAGTTATATTATAGTTTTTTATTTCAAATATGTAATTTATATTAATAAAAACGCAACTCGAAATGCGTTGCTAAGCGCAAAACTGGAGAACGGCTCGACCGATTCGGCTAATTTTTTAAATATATTTTCGTTAAGGCACGAGGATGGTTCTTATGGAGAGAAAAAATGAAAAAACTGCGAGGAAAATAGTTAAAACGACATTTTTCTTACTTTCACGCCAAAAATCTTCATTTCCTTCCCCCACACAGTGAGATAGCAGGAAGTAATAAATTACGTTTTTTTTTAGAAAGAAATACGCGAAGTCAGTTGGTTTTCATTCATAGATAACGGGATGTTTAAAAAAAGAAAGAGAATATCTGCTTTTATTATTAGTATGTATGGATATTTAATTTATGCCTGCTCAAAATAAAGTCTGGGCTGGGAAGAAAAAAAAAGAAAGAAAAGAAGGGCGTGTGTGTGTCACCATCATTTCCTCTGTGCGCGGCATTTTCCAATCTGTTTTTCAACTTTCGCATCTCTTGAAAGCCAATTGTGTCTTTATTTGTTTAGTGTGTTAACCTTTATGAAAATTAGAATCTCATTATTCTATAAAAACGTAGAATTTTAGACCTTTCCCTCCACCATTTACGTAAAATATCAATTCCGGGACAATCATTGCTCGGATAGAAAGAGAAAGACGAGTAGTACAATGAACAGAACATCTGAAGAAAATAATACTATAAATGAATTATATGATTATCAAAATTTATTTGGTTTAAAAATATGTTGGTGAAAAACCTGTTATGAGACACAGCTACATAAAATATTATATGAAAATTTTAGCGAGCATTAATACTGGCGAACCAACTGGTCGCCAAAGGCGGCTAGTTAATTAAAAAAAATATTCATGCTGTTATAAAAAACGAACGTTAGCAAATTCAGAATAAAGAGCATTAAGGCGACCAGGTACCTTTAAAATGACTTTCTTCAATTTTCACCTTAGAAGTTTGAGATTTTACAGGCATTAAGAGTAACAGTTTAGGAGATGACCACAAAATTTTAAAGCATTATATTAATTTATTTATGTGTTAAGAAGGTTAATATAATATAATATTAGCTGTGAATAACGTTAATGAAAAAAGCTCCTGGGGTTTTATTACTTTCTCTAATCCTTTTGAATCAAAAATTGGGATTAATTTTGAAATTTGAGTATGAAATATCAAAATTAACCAAAGTAATAACTCGAAAGTACTTAAATTTTTTTTCAAGAAATCGGTAGTTTTAAGTTATTATATTGATCAATTTTGATATTTTATACAAAAATTTCAAAATTAATCCCAACTTTTATTTCAAAAGGATTAGAGTAAGTAATAATAAAAATCGGTGTGCTTTAGAACGAATTTGAGTCCCTGGAACATTTTTCATTAATATTATTTATCGCTAATATTATATTATACTAACCCCCCTAACACATAAATAAATGAATATAATGCTTTAAATTTTTGTTTGTCATCTTTTATAGTGTTACTCTTAATGCCTGTAAAATTTCCATTTACTAAGGTGAAAATTGCAGAAAGTCATTTTAAAGGTGTCTGGTTGCTTTAAACTTCGTGCAGTCTCTGACTGATTAATAAAAGGAAAAAATACAAAACTTCAGATTCAGAGTAAGTATCGGCCATTTCTAAGAATTCTGACCTTCTTAAATAATGTTTCTTGAAGTGAGTTCTTTTTCCAAGGAGCATGAAATGAAAACACACGCGTTCTCTTTCCGACATGATATCCCGCCGAGTAACACGATCGCTGCAGAGCTCCTGCTGATGAAACATCTAATTTTATTGAACGATTATATGTTTATTTTCTCTAATCTACAAAAAGAAAGTAGAAATGTATAGAATAAATAGTTTAAGATGCAGCCAACAAAATAACATTGAAATTAATTTTCCAATAATTATTTTTTACTAAAAAACATTTAACAAAGTTCCTTGAAAATAGGCTTTTTCATAGCACGCTAGAGCTAAAAATAATTGATCAGCTTGATTAAAATTTTTATGTATTATTAAAAAATTAGGTCAAAAGTCATTCATAAATCTATACTTTTCCTCATTTATAGTTGTATTTAATGGTTTAAGAAATGAACGAAGTTAGGCACTGCATGTTGTCCACAAAGGATTAATAATCTTCTTTCAATTTTATATATAATATTATTTAAACATACTATTAACATAAATTTTTTCATTGGTATATAAAATAACAATTGTATATATATTGTATCTGCATGCAGTTAGTTTAAATTTTAGTGGTTTAAAATAAAATGCCACAATTATTTCTTGAGCCGGCTTGTTGGCACAGAGGTAGCGCGTCTGCCTCGTGTTCTGGAGGTCCCGGGTTCGAGTCCCGGTTCGGGCATGGTTGTTCTTCTGTGTGTGCTATCTGTGAGATGTGTGAATGTGCCCCCCTATAAAAAGGGGCATTGCAAGCGTATGTGTGTGTGTTTCATCTACATTTGAGCTAGAAGTCAGACTTCTGCCCTCGGGTGCTCAGGGGTTCATACCCTCAGAAGCTACTGCACCCCTCTTTCCGCGGTAAAAAGCGGACACGACATCATCATCATTATTTCTTGAGATTTGAAAATAAAAAGTAAACATGACTTAATTTGAATAGTTTTATGGGTTTCTATGCACCGTAAACCGTTATTATCTATGTCTTTTTAAAGTTTTGTTAATTTTTAAAGTATTTTTAGCCGTATTCACTATTTTACAGATATACTTTTGTTCAAAATATGTATGATAATAATGATTTCTTAAAAGAAGTGATCTAACTTATATCTAGTTCAAATTATTAAGCTCATTATTTCCGAAAAAAATGGTTTCATGTATCTTTAATAGAAAGCAATATGCTTTATGTATTTCACTTTTGTGCTTCAGTTACAGCACACATCTGAATTCTAACTGACAAGTAGTTCAAAATTCTATTGAATTCCTACTTATCTTGAAATTATTTGGTACCTGTGATACAAAACAGAACTAATCTAAAAGAAATACAGTAGTATTTAGTATTGAAAAGTTATTAAATGAAATTTATGTACTAACAAAGATTGAATCTTATAATATCAATCCTGTTTATACTAACATCAAATCTATTTTTTGATGCATTATCAATACAATAATTGCATATATTAAGACACTTTTTAGATAGTAAAGTCAATGATATCCAAATAATAATATACATAACATAAATTTTAATGTCACTTACTTTATCTTATTGAAGTAGATAGTATGAGTAACTTTTGAAATTTAAATAGTAATTTGCTAAAAAAATATAAATAAATGTTTTCTCTTTAAAAAATTACATTAATCTTATTATTAGAATAAAATTTTAAAGAATGCATAGAAAAATGTATTTTTAATAATTTTATATATTTATGTATTTCAAGTCCTTGCAATTATTAAATATCCCTTAGAATTCTTTTGTACTTTTCAAATAACGCATTTGATCATTTACAGCGAATCATTTCTAAAATTTTTAAAGCATTACCTCAGTTGAAGAGCAGAAAATTTACCAAGGGCATGATAATGGCAAGAACTTTCAACATTTTTGCATTTAGTTTCACCACTTTGTGCTTAAAAGCTTAGATTCGCAAGAAAAACTATAATTATGTAGCTTTTTATGGTTTTTAGCTTAAGGCTTAGTTTTGTCATGCATGTGGAAAAAAAGAAACTATCTCCAGGAAAAATCGGTGCATTTTTCCTTGTTAGGAAAAAGATGCAGTTGGTAATGAGACTGAGGATTAGAAGTGAAAGTTTGCCAGAAGAAATATGTGGGAAAAAATACTTTTACTCTGCTTAACTTTATGCAGTGTCAGATATTTTCTTTCTTTTTTTTAAAAAAATGTGCTGAAATTCTATATTAATGAAACTATATGATACAGAATTTGGCTCTAAAAATCATTTGATCTAAAATTATAGAAAAAAATTACTTAGACTAATTGTGTGCACTCTAAACATTGATTTTCTTTGATAAAATAACATTGAGTAGGGTAATTGTTGTCTTAAATTAATAATACCACAAAAACTTTATTGTTATACATATCAAGAATATCAAATTATATTAATTTCAAAATCTGAAAATCTTGTATTTTTTAATTAAAATACTATGTGGTAATAAAAATATAGTTTTCTTTTGCAGTCGATGTTTTTTAAAGGGTCTTTCATTACAATGATTCATAGGAAATTTTTTTGCAAAATCTCATTTTAATTAATTCAGGATATTGTTTCTAGCTTCGCTTTATTTTTAGAAAATTACCTAGATACGACAGAAATTATCTATAATATTTTAATTTATACCCAATATGTATATGAGCTTCTCGTCAAAATTCCAAACTTTATTTACAGCATTTCTACTGTTCATTATTTAGATTCTGCTATCAAATAAATTTTGTAATACTTTTACATTGGTGTTTTTTAACTTCACTTCATTTTTTCATCCCGAGGAAAACGGCATTAACAATGCAGCAATTTTATGTTACTTTAAATGAAATTCGTTCTTTCTGCTTCTCCATAGGTTCATCATCCCAAAGCAGAATCATCCCCTGCACATATGTTGCCTTCTTCCTTATAAGATGTGTCAAGATTTTTAAATTATATTAATTTTGAAATCTGAAAATCTGGTGTTTTATAGTTAATTAAAACACCATATAATATAATTTTGTTGTAAAAGCAATCATTACTTCTTTTAAAAAAAAACGGTCACAATGATTTGTGACAAGTTTGAAAACAAAATTCTCCAATATCTAATTAAGGTATGGCATCTATTTATTCTCCAATATCAATGGGTAGAGAATTAGTTCAAGATCTTGTCTCTACCATTGTTTTATATCTAGTAAATGCCCTAGTTTTGTTAGTAAACTCCTAAAACGTTTGAATCCATGCCTATTCAACTAATAGTCGTCATTCTTTGTCGCCAATTTTAATTAGGGTTTCAACTAGGGATGTTTGCCTCCCTCTCGGTTTCGTTCGCCAATCCTGATGTTGTTTGATACTGTTCGCGATATTTGTCAGTTTTAATGTTTTTAATTTTAACTGTCCCTTCGTTCAATGTTAGGATCTTAATATTTTCATGATGAGAATATAAAGGCTAAGATTGTCTTATTTATCGATTTAAAACTCAAAACGCACAATGAGATCACTCTTTGCTTCTATCTTTGATATCTAAATATTCAATCACTTTTTGACATTTTGTCGCCAACTTAGCAGCTTCAAAATATATAGGACTGCACCTAACCATAAAGCTTCTTTATTTCTAGTAAGGTTCCTACTCACATTTCTTTCTTGGGATATTGCTGAGCGCCTGGTTACTATTTAAGAAAACCATTTAGGGTTAACACTTTTATTGCTTAAGTGTTAATATGATTTCCAGGCGTGAGACGAAGCATTTCAGTAATACAAATAATGTAAACAAATCGGAAGACTATTACTTATTATTGCAACAAACTGTGTATTTGAAAATGTATTTAACAAATGATATTCACTACGGAAGCACTGTTTGCTTCTATCTTTGATATCTAAAATTTTTAACATTTTGTAGACAACTCAGCAGCTTCAAAGTTAGCTTGTACCTAACAGTAAAGCAGCTTTATTTCTAGTAAGATCTATCCTTACATTTTTTTAATCTGATATTGCTGGGTGCCACGTCACTATTTAAGAAAATAATGCAGGGTTAACGCTTTTATTGCTTAGGTATTTAAATTATTTCTATCTAAGAGATGAAAACTTTCAGTAATTCAAAACAGATAAACAAACTGGAAGACTATTCATTAGTTTTGGCACAAATGGAGTATTTAAAAATAGAACTAACAAATAATATTGTTTTAAAATCCTTTCTGCTAATTTGATGTTAGTTACAACTTTACTTCTCTCTTTTTGTCGCCATTTCTCAGTCTATACTTATTGTTTATTATTATTATTATAAATACTTATTGTGATTATTATTATTGATAATATTATAAATACTTATTGTGATTATTATTATTGATATTATTATAAATACTTATTGTGATTATTATTATTATTATAAAAACTTATTGTGACCTAATAAAAAATTTTTATTAAATATTTCAAACAATATTTGCAAAACAAACCTCATATGTCATGGGTCAGGAGACTCGCTATCTACCAAAAAATTGAATAAAACCCAATGTTTATGATGCAATGTTTTTATATAATAGATAGATGTACGTAATTTAGTTAGAGATAATTCTATTTACCTTATAAGAAATATCACCCATTTCAAAATTGGAATTAATTCGCTTATATTAGAGATTTAAAGAAATGTTAGATCCTCAGTTCTGTCATAAATAACTCCCAAGACAGCGAAATAATCCAATTCTGAGGAACCCACAAGAAATTAAAGTCCATAAACTCAGTACAAATTGGATCCATAGATAGAAAAACATCTAACGGGCTGTCGTAAAACCCGAGATCGTTTATACTTCGACACTTAGTTTGCTTTGGAAGATAAATGGGCCACCTCGATAGTCATTGATTTATGAAACCTGTAAATAACCTGAACCCGGAGTATCGTAAAAACTTCGAAGTGATTTATCGAATGAGTACAAATCTCTATTATCTACACCACTCAATAAAAATGGCATTAAAACCAAAATAAAAGTTTACGTTGTTGTACATATAAAGAGATAAATGAGAAACACGATAAATAAAAACGCTTCTCATTTTAATTAGTTGATAATTTGAGCCGAAATTATTCTGTTATTGTATAATTAGTTTTTTATAATAAAAATGGAATGCATATTTTACCATTTATAACGAATTAATTAGTAATGAGTTATTAATTAGAAATAGTTAATTAGTTAATTAGTTAATTAGTAGTTATAACGAATTAGTTATGGCTTATTAATTAATTATCTTTTTCTTCAAAATATCAATTTGATTGCTTGAGATAGAATTGTAAATTAATTGAATTTTTTGATTGCAGAAATGTCTGATTTTTCTTAATATTCTTTTACATAATTATTAAATTATCT
The DNA here is from genome assembly GCA_026289955.1 of Argiope argentata. Classification (NCBI taxonomy): domain Eukaryota; kingdom Metazoa; phylum Arthropoda; class Arachnida; order Araneae; family Araneidae; genus Argiope; species Argiope argentata. The sequence continues at coordinate 5,534,986 of JAOUZG010006535.1, forward strand.
TTATATAATAAAACAATATTGCTTAAACTTCAAAAATGATAAAAGTTTAGAAATACCTCCATAAAATAAACTTTCAATTGTAAAAATTTGCCTTAAAATTGGGCTTTTATTTTTAATCGAAGAAGAATGTAAAATGTCATGAATGAAAATTGTTGAAAACAATTTTTAAAAAATTATTTTAAAGAAAAACGCAATTTAAAGCCTATTGGGTTCTTTGAAAAGTATGTTGTAGTTTTTAATCAAAATATATTCTGTTTGAAATGTATATAATATCGCTAGAGGCAAAATTTTATACTTGAAAGTTTATTTCATGGAAATATCTCTCTCAACTTTTATCAATTTCGAAGTTTAAGCAATGTTGTATTATTATATAAAGATAATTTAATAATATTATTTAAAATAATACTAAGAAAAACCAGACATTCATGCAAACAAAAAGTTCAATTAATTTTCACTTCCATCTCAAGCAATCAAATTGATATTTTAAAGGAAAAAGAAATTAGATTACAATCTCACATATTAGAATCCGTTTCTTGAGACAAATTATTTTATTCTTTCTGCGAAGTTTCTAATACGTCTAAAATTCATTTTTAGAATTTCTTTTTTAATTTATAGTTTTAGCGATTCACTTGTTGCTAAAATATTATATTAATGCATATATTAAAAAGTAATTAAACAATTATTACAAACAAAACTACAGATGGTAAATTTCCTGTTCAATTGAAAGAAATATTAGGTCTAGAGTGAACAAAATAATCAACTACAGAAGAATTTCAGTTAGTATAAGAGTTATCCAATAAAATTATTGTTACAAGAAAATAAAATTTTGAAAACCAAAAATATTTTTTAAAAAAATTTCGAAGAGTATTTATAAATTTATTTATACAATTGGTGATCTACTTTTAACTTATTTATTACGCTGACACTTAACTATTTAAGCATAAACGAAAAAGTGTATTTTTTATAAAACAGTTCGAGCACTAAATTATATTTTTTCACATAAAAATTTGAAATAATTTTTTTTACTTAATGATACTGAAATTTTTAAAAATAGTTTAATATTTTTATATATTATTGAAAAATAATTAAAATTAAAATGTTTGTATAAAATCAAATAAATGCAAACATTGTCAATTTTTCAATGTTTAGTTTCGAAAAGCGTTATATTTATTGTACTTTGTTGTATTATTCCTTTTTAAAACAATATTTTTTTTTCAATTTAAATATTGTCAATAAATTCTTTTAAACATGATAAACAATATGTAAATTACTTCCTAAAAATTAATATCCTAATTTTAAAATACAATATGAAAAGTTTTTTTTAATTCATTATTTTTTCAATATACATTTTAACCTATGTTTATTTTTAAATAACCAAGAACAACTCCAAAAGAATCGTTTATTACATATTTAAAAAAAGCTCATAATATTATATTTAAATTACTTTTCTGCATTATAAAAACGGACACCTGATAGTTTTAACTGATGCATGAGTAGAAAACTTAGTCATTAAGATGGTTTATCAGAATTCATATTCATGAAATTTGTTAGAACCTAATTGAACTGTCATTAGATGTCTTCCACTTTCGATTTTAGGGCTCAAATACATTTGTAATTTTGAAAATTAGCGTAGAAATAACTTTCAAAAAGAGCTTTTTTACACCAATTATGAATATAGTATTTGCATGTACAATTTTAGTATCCAAATTAAAATGTTCACAAATTAGATTTGAAATAAGTTAGAAAAAAATCTAACTTTGCTTTAGATATGTTTAATGATGCTGAAAACTAATTTTATTGTTATATAATTATGTAAACATTGTTAAATAAAGATTAAGATTTTGTTTAAATACTTCGTAAAACTGTAATTGTGAATTCTTTATTTATATGAAGATATTTTCTCTGAAATATGTTATTAATTAATATTGCTCTATGTAGTTTTAAGTAGCAATTTTAAGGTTTATTACATTTTTTGTTTCCTAAATGAATAATTGAACCTTATATATATTTGCTTTATTGAAAACAACAAGAAATATTCTCCGTTCTAAATATTCGAAATATTATTTGAGGTTTAGTAAGAATTTCAATTTAATACTTCACTTAAATGTGTTTATTTGTACATTTTGCATGTCTTTCATCCGTTAGTAATTAAAAACAGTAACTTTAATTTCTCAAAAAATTAAAAAGCTCTTTATATATCTTGAAGAGAAAAAAATAATTACTATATTTTGGTCATAAAATTTCAAAAATTAAATAATTTACTGTTTTGCCTTGAGTTTTAAGTGCTTACTTTCTTAAAAATAATTAAAAATTAGCTGCAACCATTTATTTAAAAAAAATAGTCTCTTAGAGCTAATCAAAAGGGCACAAGAAGGTTCAGGTGCTCAGATTTGTTTTTATTTTATTTTGGTACATTTTCAAAGTAATGTTAATGTATTGAATAACGAGAAATACTTACACGCGTATATTAAAGTGTGTGTGTGTGGGGGGGGGTGACAATAAATGCGATATTAGCATCGATTTTCAACAAGAAAGAAACAACATTGCATCTAAGATCATCAATTATTAATCATTAAAATTCTAAAATTACTTATTAAGGTAGTGATAAAATTCAAATTTTTTGGTGGTACAGTAGTCGGAAATTAGAATGAATTTACGATACAATAAAAAAAAATACTATTATTAAATCAATATGTCTGCATAACACCAGATGAGAAAATGATTGCATATTTTATTTTTTAAACTGTTCAAAAAATATATTAATTAATTTTCGAAGAATTCAAGGAAAAGTTTTTGAGATCATTGTCGAAAGTTTTTCTCACCAAAACCACTAATTACTTTATTTTTCAACAATTATAATAAATCCGAACGGACAGAAATATTTCAAATCTAATATTAAATCTCTACAAAAGCAAGTACTTGATAATGCCATAATGGAAAAGATTTTCTGGATTTAAAATCCATTTGCATAATATTGATTAAGCTGCATGATAGGTTATATTTCCATTTGTGTAATTGTGAATGAAAATATAACTGCACTTCCTTTCATTCTTCTTTATAAAATATCGGCTATACGATTACATAATTGTTTTACTATACGATTGCAGAAAAAAAGAATTCGTTATTAAATATTTTAAAAAATTTTCTTCTAATATTTCTAATCAAATATGTTTTTTTTTCAAATAGAAGTTATTGAATAATTTAAATATATGTATTCAACAAAAAGGGATAGTTTCTTCCAAATATTAAGCAGTAATGTTTTTATCAACTATTCTCACATACTTTGAATATCTTTCTCGTAATATTTTTCCGTGTAAAATTAAGTTACAGATAATTGCCGACAGATGGCACTACCATTTTTATTTAAAATTAGTCAATTTAGGGAAAAGTAAGATGTTTTCGAAAGGCGAAGATTAACTGTGACATATAGTAAAATTATAAATAATTTATTGAAGATAACATCACAATTTAGCTCTATTTTTAATCCCTATTTTATTTTTCTAAAACTACTATTTAATAAGAAAAGTATAAAACTTTACGTTTCTAAAAAAACCCTGATTAATCGCGTTTTTCAGTTCGAAAAGCCATTAAAGCGTAATCCAGTTTGTTTCAAAATATTCAAAAAAGTGCTCTCAGATTTTAAATAACAAATTTATTTAATTTTTTTTGTTTAAATAATGAATGTTTTGAAACAAACTGGATTCCTCTTTAAAGACTTTCAGAACTAAAAAACACGATTAGTCTTTTATTTATACATATTTTTTTTTTTTTACTTTTCTAATAAAATTAGACTTTTTTTTAGTTTTGTACTTTTTCTTATTAAATAGTAGTTTTAGAAAAAAGAAATATAGATTTAAAAAATCATTACCTCTTAAAATTAAAAATCTAACAACATTTAAATTCATTTACTCAGTGTATGGTTGTGCCATCTATTGTGTGAGGAGAAAAACACAAATTTTCCTAAAGTTATAAAAATTATAATAAAGGTACATCCGCTATCATTTAATATATTTATCTGTCATTTTCTAATTATATATATATATATATATATATATATATATATATATAACTTCATATACCATTCGCCCTATACATCAATATTGCTTTTCGAATAGCTAATTTGCAAAAAAAAAAAAAAAATTAAAAAAATGTTAAAGCGCAAAATTAAAGTAGAATATTTTAAATAAATATTATATTTTACTGCTAAAATTATTTTAAAACCAAAAAAATTAATTATTTTTCTCAAAAATCATCATTTTTATTTGAATATAAGTTAAAAGATTAACTTTAAAGCAATTCATTTAATTATTGTTTAAGGAATTTAAGGATTAATGCAAGGGATTTGAATAAAATTTAAGGGAACAATTTTTTGAAAGTAAAATTTAAAATTCTTAATGCATTAAAATATTTTAACATTAACAGATAAATACTACTATAGCTCAGATTTTATTATTATTTCACATTAATGAAATTTAAATTTGATTTTGTTCTTATAACTGTTTTTTAATAATTAATATGGTTTTAAAAAGAAGAAATTCTGAACTATTTATCATTATGCACAATTTTCTAAGGGATAGAGGAGCAAATGTGATAATGTTTTAAAATGATTTACATTATAAATATGGTTGCATTTGCCTGTGATTTACCTTTTAAAAATATTATAGTGAATTTTGGGTATTTAGAATTGTCTACTCAAGCTTTGCGAGTAAAATTTTTTCAATAAAAGAACTATTTAATTAATTCGACCATTTTTTTATTTATTTAAAATCTATAGTTGAACAAATTTATTACTACTTTGAACGAAGCGAATATATTTTTGTAAAGCCATGCAGTATAAAATTTAAAACAATATGTTTTTGAATTCAAAATCAAAACTTATATTTTATATTCTTGCATATAAAATCAAAATTCAAAGTATTTAAAAGAAATGTTCTTAATACAAGTCCAAAAAGTGGAAAAAATTAAAGAATAGCTAGAAAAATGTAGAAACGTCAAATTTCATTCATGATCAATAGATGGCGCAGCATGTCTTCACATTCTTAGTAGCTTAAAATCTCCATAGATACTGTCAGTCTTCAAGATATGGTATGGTATTCAGAATAATGAACAAATTACCATTGGAATTATCATTTATTGCACTAGCGTACCTGTGTTAACAGGCATCTGAATATGGTGTTAAAAAAGTGTTAAACTATTTTGAAAAAGAGAACTCAAGAGCATATCTTGTTGTTTTCATAATGAAAAAAAAATTATGTTTTGCAAACAAATTTCTGTTTCAATGGTATTCATTTGACATATATTTGGGGGAAAAGTACTCATTCCTTAAGAATGATTAAAGAATGATTCTTTACATTTTAAGAGCATTCTTTCTATTCTAACCAATATAATATCCGGTTCGAGATTAAATTGAGGAGATTAAGCCTGAATTACAATTTGGAGAAAGAAACATATATTTTCTTTTATTATAAATTTAAATTAAGAATGCAATGTCTTTTTAAGTGATTCCCAACTTGGGGTCCACGCCCCACAAGGGGGGCACGGGCGTTTCGAAGGGGAACAATTTGGAAATGGACTTAATACAACTTTAACCCTTTCACCCCGGGCAATTTAAATGCAAAACTAGATATCGGAGCCAAATTTTACAAAAAAAAAGCAAATTTTTTAATAATAATTAGTTTTTCTTTATATGTTTTGAAATTTTACTTACTGTGTTTTGTTAACAATTTCATTGTGATTTATTCCTAGAATCTATCATTTATGTTTCTTAAATGAACAAATCAATTTTTTAATGTTAAATATTATGTAGGTTACATAGGGGTGGGTAAAAACTGTAGAAAGGTTAAAGTGGGGCATGGCACAAAAAAAGGCTGTGAAACACTGATATTTAAATAGATGAAGTAAGTTGCAATAAATATTTATTGAATTTTTATTATTTCACAAATTTAAACGTATAAGATCGCTTTAAATTAATATTGTAATGTTCTCAAATTGCATTGTCTTATGAAGGTACCAAGCAACTCAACGATAAATTAATATATTTTATAAAATATGAAGAAAAAAAATTGTGCTATTTTTTTTTCACAGCAAATTTGAAAAATAAATGAAGGCAACTACATAGAAAATAATGATTTATTTGAGACAATTTGATGTAATTTTACATCATTTGAAGACTGTTTAAGTCATAAAAAGTCTTGGTCACAAGAGTCCAATGATATTTAGAACACGTCTTTGTGTCCATAAACGTAAAGTGAGCGATGCAGGTGTGATTCAACAACTGTACAACATTTATTGTTTCCGAATAGAACTGTCTTTAATTGAATTGTCTGAAATTGAACTGAAAACGAAATAATTGATAATAATATATCTGCATTAGAGAGATATTGAAAAAAAATTTCCAAGTGCCAAAAGGAAATATAACAAGAGAAATGGTTCCTAAAAATATTTTACTCTTGAGAAAAAAAATATTCATGTTTCAATTCACGAAAAAGATACGAAGTTATGAATTAAATAACCAATGATCATAACGTCTGATTTCCGAATGATAATTTTACGTAAAAATATGCATTTTCCACTTGAAATTGCATAAATTGCATTCTATTATATAAAAAATTATTTTTAATAAAAGATTTTTTTTAATGCTGATATTTTTTGTAACATTATCAGAAGATAGTTATATACATTATTTCCGGGTTTGTCTTAACAGCGTAACTTCATACAAATATGGGCGGTGCTCTTAGATGAGTCATTTTAATAAAAATAGATTAAAGTATAAAAAGAGTAAATTTTATTTTAATGAAAGTTTTTTTGTAAAGATTTTATTAAGAAATATTATGAAAATCATAACAACACATTTTTATTCCCAAATAATGTAATCTTTTTTTATATAATTTCTAGAAAAAAAAAAAGAAAAAAACACGCACATTTTACTGACATCTAGATTATGTTAACCTCTCCAAAAATGATTATATTTCATTCACAATTAATTTTTGGGTTGTCTTCAAAAGTGTATTTCTTATAGAGAATATTACTTCTTCCCCGATATATGTGCATGAGAATTTCGATTTATTTTCATTAATAAAATTATTTCCTAAAAAAATATGAGGAGTATCATTTCATTTAGAATAACAGAAATCGAAAGAAGTAAAATTTAAAGTATTTCTGCTTATAAAAATATTAAATTGAAAAAAAATTTCCGTGAAGAAAATAATTAGGAGATTAATACACAAATCATTTTTTTATACTTCATTTCATTTGTAATTATAAAACTCTTGTTTTGAAATTTTTTAAAGTATTCTAGAGACCCATGAAAGTGTTTCAATAAATTCCAGTGGGATAACCCTTTCTTAAATATATCTGGGAATAAATTATTTATTAATGTAAATTTGTGTATGTTTTTCACTAAATGCTTTCATCAAAATACAGTTCCATTACAGAAACAATTACGATAATATATATACATTAAATTAAATCCTTCATCAATTATGTACACTTTACATTTACACGAGCAATTCAATGTTAGTGCAGCTTGCTGACCACTTGAATAGGCACGTCGTATGAATGTTCATTTCCTGTCAATGCAACAGAATGGTGGACGCCGTCAGTGTCGCCATCTACCGAGAACTGAGAGAGTCTGGCAGTAGCGTAAGGGCAGGGAAGATAAAGAGATTCTCTGCATTGAGAACCTCGGTGGGATGAATCAGCACGAGGTCGCTTCTCCCAAGCACTAAGGGCTACTGTTTCTGATTTTTGAATTTCGCCAGTGCTCCTACGATCAGCTATAAAAAGCAAATACATATATATATATATATATATATATATATATATATATATGTATATATATATAATTATTTTTATAATTGTCAATTAATGTGATGCAAAGATATATTGCAAATAAAAAATATGAATATCTATTTATATATTTTTGATAACACTAAAATTAAACTATTTGAAAGCCGGAGAAGAACCAATAGAAGTAAAAAATAAGTAAAAGCCTGGAAATCTAGATGGTTTATACCTCAAATATTTCAGCAAAGAAATATAAAAAAATTCAATTAATTTATACTTTTATTATTATTTTTTTTATTTCACCGATGTCTCTTACGACATTCCATTACCATTTAACCCCTTAACCGGTTTGTCCGCACGCTATACGTGCATCGATTTATCGAATTTTGATAGTTGTATACAAAATAAATCATGCATAACAATTATAAATCAATAGTAAAATAACTTCGAATACTTAGATAGGCCAAGTATTCCATGGATTTCCATTTGAATCAAAATAAGAAAGTATTCCCAAAATAGAAGGTGTCATCTTATTGGATAGTAAGGAAAATAAACCAGTTAAGGGGCTTAATGCAGATTTCTTAGTTTGAAAATCAAATAATAAATATTTTTGTAAAGGTCCAGAATATCTTTAGAAAAAATGATTAAATTTTTTTAAAATGTATTAAAACTTTTTTTTGAAATTTTAAAAACATATTTTTGTACTTTGAATCCACTCATATTAAGGAAGCTAAGACTTTTCAAGGCTTTCAATATTTTAACTACAAAATGACGCGGTGTATTATGTACATTTCCATAAAAATTGTCCTTTAAAAGTGCTTATTGAATACTGAAGCCACCATTAATCCTTTAAGTTTTAAAATATTACTGGTTTAAAAAAATTGCTATTATTATTAATTAAATTTTCATTGCAAGAAGCCTTCCTAAAGGGAATCATTATAAAACGCTCAATATTTAATCTAACCATTCACTTTCCATAGGATTTAGATTGCAAGTAAAAATTAAGAAAACATATTGAATATACTTCCCTTCATATTAGTTTTAATATACAACAGTACCTCACTTAAGAAGCATAATTTTTTCCCAAATCTTACTCGTAATTCGAAAGCTTTTCAAAGCGAAGATATTTTTTTCAATATAAATCAATAAGTTTTATCCTTTGGAAACTAATAAAATAAGATAATAGGTTTAATACACCTAGGTAAAATAAGACAATAGATTTTGTCTTTTAAAAATATTCATAACAAATTTATAATAATGCAAATTATTATTGATAATACATGCTATAAGTAAAAAAGAAAAAAAATTGAATTTGCTTAAGGACATTTGTCTTCATTTAAGCTTCAAAATTTGCAAAAAATGAGACGTGGCATTGTTACAAGAGTTTGTAATACTCTTATTTATTTCTTTATAGGGCGTTGTTTTCCCAATATAGTATGTTTCAATAATTTCCCATGATTTCAGCATTTCCCTTGCTTCTCATATAGGTTGTTATCAAGGTTGTTGTTTACATAAAAGTTGTTTTGTTATATCATCTCTTCCTGATCAAATCGAGCCGCGGTGGCAGGGTAGTAAGGTCTCGGCTCTTGATCCGTAGGGAACCGGGTTCGAGACTCTATTCTGCCGAAGGGCTGTCGTGCTAGGGGTTCAGTAGCACGTTAAATCGGTCATAGCTAAACACCATCTCGCTGGTGTGGTGTGGAAAGGTGGCTGCCTGCTGAGGTTTCGTCCTCGTCACCTCATTGTGGTTCAAATTTACGAGATCCATCCAAAAAATGGCCCTATTGTTGCTTAACAATTGGAAGTTAATACTACTAAACTAAGCCCTGACCAAATCTCCTTTTTGGTTATGCTCTCTTCTCCATCTGTAACAAAATAGCTCTTGTACATTTAGGTTATGTGTACAGTCACTTCTGTTAAGGCTTCACTGAAATTTGTTAAAACCATTCAGAGCCATACAGCCAATGCTTCTTATCTATACTACTATTATAAATATGAAGTTTTGGATGATGGGGTTCAATCACACCAGAACGGTTGAAGGAAATTTGATGAAATTTAGTACAGAGATAGAGTATACTACAGAAGAACATAGGTTAATTTTTTATTCCGGTTAATTGAGTGGTTCATTTTTTATTAATTAAAAACTAAATTTTCCACTAAAATTTTTTTAAAAAAATTGAAAAATCTGCTTGAGCTTTTTGAATCGTTTGTTTTAATTTTTCTACTTCTGGTATTCTTTGAATATTATCTAATGGAATTCTTTGTGATTTATTGTAGGATTTCCCGACAGAAAGCCTTTTTCATCAGAACAAAAATCTTTTAAAAAAACCTTAATCAATTGTTTTTATTTTTCTGTTTCCGTTTTTCATTTCAATATTATCTTACTATTCTAAAGGAAGGTTTATTAATTTTTTTTTCTCACTCTCTTCTTGAGTTAATATTATTCGATATTTCCTATTCATTTCTCTTTATTTTTTTTTCTTGCTGTACATATTCCTTTTGCCTATTTTCATTATTTTCGATTAAAATTTTTAAAATACCTTTATTGTTTCAAGTACATAGCTTTTTAAGTATTTCCCCCCCCCCCACGCTTATGATGTTAGACGCACCATGTTTTCGACTTTTTATTTCAAAAGATTCTGTTTATTTTCGTAATGTATTATAAATTTAAAATTAAAAATTGTTAATTAATAGATCTTTTGATTTTTTCTGAAGTGCTCTTGAATAAAAATAAAATAAATGAATTGAAATTAAAATTTTCTAATCTGCATTGCGTTACCCCAACTGGTGCTTAAAATTCACGTCTTTGCGTGGCTCCAATTGACGTTGAAAATTTATGCATGCATACGCTTTTGATAACATTTTACATTGTGATTAGACTGTGAATTCTCACATATACACATTAAAATGTCCACACGTACGAAGTCACGGGTAAGAGCTAGTGTAGATATAAGAGTTATCTTTAACAAGTCCCCGACCGACGCTGATACAGATCAAACCGGATTATGGCAGCGCAATGTCGCTTAACCACACCTTATGCTGTTATCGTTTAACAATGATTGTTAAACGATTCACTTATTTATATTTTATTTTACTCATAATGCGACGGTCCTGTTAAGCTAGGTTCGACTGTATATTCTATTCAAACAACCATAGCTTATTCTATTATACTCACCTCCTGAATCATGACCTTCTGGCCTCTGCCTTCGCCTTCTTGTAAGAACAGCACACGCTGCTATTAGAATTACGACTAAAACTACTGCTGAGCATACAGCTGATGTTATTACAGCGACACGCCTCTGGAGTTCCATCGCTGATGACTCAGCAACTACAAGAGGTGGATGGCCAACACCTGGAAAAATCAATTTAGCAGGTTAACTTTTATTCTTTAATTTGAATTTCCGAAGTAACGATACTTTTAATTAGACCAAATGCCCCCAAAGACAGATGTATATGTGTCATAGTTTTCAACTGGTCCATTGTACAACTAATATATCAAAACTCTGTAAAATTTATTAGGGACGTTAATTTAAAGCATGATATATAATTCGTATTAAAATATAATAACTATATTTTTATGGGAAATTGAAGCATTAATATTTTTTCAATCTTTATAAATAGCATTTATTTTGAGTGGAAATTGTATTTCCTTTCAAAATTTAATGAAAAAAAATTGGGGTATAAGTATTAAGACGACCAGAGATCTTTAAAACGACTTTTTCCAATTTTCTCCTTTGAAATTTGAAATTTTACAGGCATTAAAAGTTACACTATAGGAGATGACACACACATTTTTAAAACATTATATTAATCTATTTATGAGTTAGGGAGGGTTGATATGATATAATATTAGCCATAAATAACGTTAATGAAAATGGTTCCAGGCATACCAAGTTTGTTCGAAAGCTCACCAATTTTTATTATTACACACTCTAACCTTTTTGAAACAAAAGTTGGGATTAATCTTGTAAATTGAGTACGAAATATCAAAATTAACCAATGTAATAACTCAAAACTACTTAAACTTTTTTTTAAAAAAATCAGTAGTTTTGAGTTATTATATCGGTTAATTTTGATATTTAGCGCTCAAATTACTAGATTAATCCCAAATTTTATTTCAAAAGGGTTAGATTAAATAATAATATTAATATCTGGGCTTTCGAACAAATTTGGAGCACCCGGAACATTTTTAATTAACTTTATTTATTGCTAATATTATATTACATTAACCCCCAAACTCATAAATAAAATTTTGTGTGTCATCTCCTATAGTGTTACTCGTAAAGCCTGTAGAACTTCAAATTGCCTAGGTGAAAATTGCAAAAAAATCCTTTTAAAGGTCCCTGGTCACCTTAATATTAGAAAATACATAAGAAAATGCCACAAATTTGTCATTCATTTTCAATAGATGATTAAATTGTAAAAAATAAAAAAAATTAAGAAAGAATTATTGATTTTTATTAAAATAATCTCTTAATTTCAAACTGCACTTTCTTGGGTGATTTTAGGAATAAAAACAAACAATGTTATAACTATTTGACTAATAACTTAACTATATGATTTGAAACTATAAAGACGAGGTACTAAAAATGCAAAGAATTATAAAAGTTAAATTCAGACATATTAAGAAACAAAGATATGTATGTAGATTTTTTATTGAATTTGTCTTTACCTTGCGATTTCCCAACATCTATCCTCCTCGTCAAGAAATCAAACTCCACTTCCTTATTGCCTGCGCTATTCCTTGCACCAGCAACCAATTTATACCACTGCCCTGGATTCAGTCCCGTGATGAACGCTCTTGGTCTGTGGTTCAACACTGGAATTTCCGTCCATTGCTGCTCATTCTGAGCCCTATACCGCAGGAAGTACTGAAGAATCGGACATCCACCATCATCCCATGCTGAGAGAAATACTGTGACAGAAGTGGCATTCACTTGCAGGAAATGGTCCTTCTGAGGTGATGACGGTCCTGGTGAAAAAATATAAATAAATAACAAAAATTAAAAATAATAAAAATATAATAATTCATTTATAAATATTTATAAATTATCAAAAAACAAAAATGTAAATAAAGCGAACAAAAATATACATGTGAAAACTATATAATTATGCAATATCAGCTAGCATTTAAAAGGAGTAATAAATTACTAAACATCATAGAACAGCTTTTATTTTGAATCAACATCATTTATTTTTCTGGAGCTATTTATTATCATCATAATATTGCATTAGAATATTAACTTATCCCCCATACCAAAGATCATATTGTGTTTGAGTTTTTGAAGATATCTCATATTTTATTATAATGATTTCACTTTGTTTGATAAGGATACCCCCAGTGGGGCACCTCGAAAGGAGGATGAGATGCTTCAAGCATGGTGGATGGATCTCGCTACCCTAGAGGGTATAATAATATTTGGGGATTAGGCTCCTCTCATTGATGACAGAACGTACTTCCTACGGAATGGGTTTTATCGTAGTTGATGATGGCCATTATGACTCAACCACAATTCCAGACAGTGCTACTGTTTCGACTGTCAGGTCATTCAGTTTTATGGTTTATTATTATTATTTATGTGCTTATGATTGGGTCGGAGAGTTTGATATGACTTGTTTGATAAGGATGACAAATCTAAACTGATCATTTCATTGCAGAGGGAAATATTTCTATGAAATTATTATATATATTAATATTTAATATGTATTTTCTACTTCCCATAAATTTTAAACAATAATGGTTAAATGGTATGTTGTTTTACTTTATATGCAATTGCTCATTCCTTTTGATTTTTCAAATCTGATGAGAAATGCTTTGTAGGATTTTAAAATTTTATTTTATAGTATATTTTATTAAAATGGTAAATTCTAACTACTATTTAGACCACAATTTTATATTTATAATAATTATCATTAGTTTTCTTTAAATAATGGCAAGTACCTCAAAAATTGTTGGTGAAAAAGTATTAAAATGAAATAAACGTATTATTAATATTAAATGAATAATCACGTTATTTTATATATAAAAGATAAAACAAGAATAGTACTCTCTTTTTGGCGTCTAGTAGATGTTTAATGATAATATCGACTATAGTGGGGGAAATTGAATGTGAAAGCATAACAGCCATAAATATAAATCATAACAGTACTGACTAGTCACGATTCAAAATCGAACTCGTGATGCTTCAGAAGGGTTATAGAACAATGCAATATATGTATTAATATTGAATTGTCCTCGAAGATGTAATCATGTTTGTTTGGGGGGGTTATTATCAAGACAAGTTCAGTTTAAATTTGTTGATGTTACGTCTAAGCTACAAATGAACTACAAAAAGACTCCTTTTCAAGTTATTCAAAATCCAGGCACCAGTCTGCATTATAAAATCCATTATTTAGAATAATGAAATAAGTAATTTTTAGTTCATAGAATTTAACTAAAAGATTAAACTAATTCTATTAATAAGGAGAACGAGTAGCTAATCACCGAAGACGACTAGAATTGACGTAAGTGACTAATCATGCTTATTTATTTTATTTTCGGAAACTTAAATTACCCCTAGTTCAAAAAAAGAAGATGAAAAAAGAAAAGAAAGGAAGATATTGTTACAAGCGGGAGAAATGTGCGCCGAAGGCGAAAGCGTTGGTGGCGCTTCACAAGGTGCTTCGCGCCAGCCGAGTTGACTTGGCGAGAGGAATATTCTAGAAACCCTGAGACAATTCTGGTTGCGCCGCGTTTTCTCTCAGAACTTTTGTCCGACTATATAAGAGACGGGCTACCGTTTTTCGGCAGTTGCTCTCTCAATGAAGAAAAGTGGTTTTCTGGACTAGCGGATTTTCGCTTGTTATTAGTGAGCGGTTTTTGCGTTTGCTGTTAACGCTGTGTTATTGAGATCGCTGTGATTTACTGTTGCTGTGCTATTCTATAGCTGTTTTGCAAACTGTTTATTGTGCGTAAGACTTGCATTTACGCTGTAAGTGACTGTTGACTGCTGGATTGTGTTTGCTGAAGTTTTACTTTTTCAAGTCATCCTGTATACACCTGTAAATAGCTGTAAATAAATTTGTTTGTGCTGTCCTCAAATAAAGGCCATTCAATCCGAACCCTGCTACACTAAAATCGTAACAATATGTTTACATTTAGCATTGATATAATTGGCCAAATTATGAATTGTAATAACCAATTATCTTTCTGTGTAACAATTCTTAGTGAAATACAATAATCAGAAAGAGTAGGTATCTGAAATGAAAGGGATTTATACATATTGTTCGTCAATGAATTCAACGATGACCACGTGTTGACTATTTCATCTTATTAAGGAGTGAGACGCGGAACGATTAACTCATTTGCAGTATTCTCTTTAACCTTGGATTTCCCTTATTAGATAGTTTTTAATTCAATTATTTTTCACGTTTATATGAGTGTCATGTTTTTTCACATCGCATTCCATTTTAACTCAAAATTTCGTATTCATATGGTTCGTACAATTGGTAAAAAAGCTTTCAGGAGTAATTCGAAGAAAATTATCAGTAAATATTGGGACTAAGAAGCAGAAAGCGGAGAACTATTTATTCCTGTCCCACATAGCATTAGAACCTTATTTCTCCCATGTTACTAATTATCTGTACTGTTTGCGTCTTAAAACCCAGAGTCTTCATTGATAAATGTAAACTTCTTCTTTTCTCATCTTTCCTTCCACCCCTATTTTGACGAATTAACCCATCCTAACGCATGCGCAAAAGCACCGAGAGTTTTACAATCCGCCGTGGAACAGTATACTCAATTTTATTTGTGAAACACACCTCTTCCTTCTGTTTTGACGGATAGTATCTGACTTCTTTCACCTTTACCTCCCGATGCGAAAGGAACCATGTAAATTTGATAAGCACTTCCGCATTTCAGGTTCTCGAAGTTGTATGTGGGGACATCTGGTGGTAGAGTGGCTTCTTTCCAGTCTTCATTTTCCTCTCGTATGTATGCAAGGTAGCCTTTAAAGGGAGAAAATAAAAAACAATTATGATTTTTTAAAAATCTGTTTAGATTTTAGATTGCTGGCAAATTCACAATTTAGTAAATTATGTCGGCCAGTTTAGTTCTGTTCATCATAATTAATTTTAAAAAGTATATAATAAAAGAAATGAATTCAGAAATGCAGAGATCATAACTTTAGGTCAAATATAATTTTTGTCACAGATTATTTTAAAATTATTTGCAAGTATTATTAAATATTTCATGCAAATCTAATCTGCTAAAAAATTTATACCTTTATCTTCATGAAATCTAATCTGCGTGAGATTAGATTAATCTATATAAAATAAGTTATACATTTATTCTGCCGCACATTAAGTTGCCAATTGCTTAGATATAATTTTGACAACGAATAAATCAAGAACTCCAACTTTATAATTTTAGTGTTCCAAAGAGGAAAAGCTTTAAATCCAATGTGTGTTTTTATTGTTTTTTTACGTCGTAAATAAATTAGTCAAATGAAATCTCCCAAAACTTTGACTGCCATTAAGGTTTAAATTAATTGTTTATCAATTTTTGCTCCTTATTTTGCATAAATATCCTTAGATATAAAAAAATATATAATTTGTTGATTAGAGTTATCTTTCATATAAATATTTCTTATTTCAGTAAACTTATTGAGTAACTGTTGCTTGTTTTATAACCGATGTTGTTATCTCATGGCAAATGAAGTATTGTTTATGCTACGATATTCTATTTCAAACGTTCCACTTCTAATAAAACATTTAGTAACATTTTCAGTGATATAATTTATATTTATAACAGATTTTTTGTTATAAATTAACTATAAAAAATAAAAATAATATATTGATCATGTAAAATTTGTATTTTAATCTTTATGAAAAACATTAGGAATCACGTAGAAGCATTTTACTTTTCTTTTCAATTTTTTTAAATATAATATTTTACCTTTTTTTTATAAAAAAAAAGGCTCTAAAATGCTTACATTAGATTAATCTTTACACATACTGTAATATAAAAACAGTCAAACAATTCTCTGATTCTTATCAGTTATAATTTCACTTTAATTGTTAATATTATTAATTAAAATTCATTTATATATAATTAAAAATTGAAAAAACATTGTGATTATTAGAATTTTAATAATCATCAATATTTTTGTCTGTATAAAAATGCATTACCTTCAACATCTTCAGAGCTTTCCCATAGGATTTGAATGGAGTTTGTTGTTGACTTAGAAACTTTTACTGGTGGGCTCTTTGGGGGATCTAAATGAAATAAATAATTAAATTATAGCATAATATTTTTATATTATAAAGAAAAAAATTATTAGTTTTTTTAGAAAACATTTACCAAATTTTGAAGTCTGAGCAACGATTTCATCTGACTGGGGGCCAGGACCCTTTTCATTGAAGGCTTGGACAACAATGTTGTATTCTGTCGAGCTCATTAAGTTGGTGAGGACACATTCGTTTTCAAAATCATCAGTGACCTTCAACGTTTTGAAGAGATATTGACCTCCACTCTTTGCTGCTTTGTAACCCACATAGTAGCCAGTTATGGAGCCGCCACCTTCATTCACTTCTTCCGGTGGCTGCAATATCGACAGGTGGTCAGAGTAAAACTTATTTAGGATTAGACGAATCACATTATTTTATACATAAAAGAAAAATATGAATGTTTTGTGTTAAAAGAGTATAGTTATAATGTTATTTTTCATAAATTTTATCATACGTTTTTCTTAGTTTCCAAATTTTATAAAAACCGGTAACATATAAAACAAAAATAGTGCGGTTACTTGAATTAGTTATGTACATAAATGAAATCGTATGAATTTTAATATTTTTTGAGCCTTTAATACCTTCGAAACATTAAAGTTTCTTAAAAGGGATTTTATAACAAAAAGTGCAATGTCATTTCGAGTATTAAATATTGAAAAGCTGAATAATGATTTTTTCCAAGAATAAAATATCTGTATTCATTATGAAATGAGTGTATGAAAAATAGATACGTAAGGGGAAATTTGTTTTTGATAGTTTATTTTCAGCTTTAAAGTTTGTGCATGCTTATGAATTTTTGTTTTAATAAATAATGACAAAGATTTGTCAAGTAAAATATAAAAAATTGCTTTAAGTTTTTGCCAGTTTTAGTTTAAGTATGATTTTTCTTAAAAGTGACCATGAGATTACGAATTTGGAATCTCTTAGGAACCCACAAGTTTTCACAATAATTTCCAAAATTTCAATATTGAATTGAAAAATTTCAAGAATCTCAAAACTATAAATAAATTATCAAGAAAATTAAATATTTAATATTAAAATAAGAAAAGGAAAGACGCTTAAAGGTTTACTAAGGTATATGAACGAAAAAAAAATTATAAAGAAGAAATATCGTGGAATCTCCTGATGTATTTGATTTGGTTAATTCAAATACTGATAACGTTTGATTAATTTATTTAAATGCTGATAAGAATTAAAAAAATTGATGAAATATAATTCCTCTTTTATGTGCTTTGTTTGACTAAAGGAATATGAAAACTTTTTAAACTATATTTTCATTTACAAAAAACTTCAAAAAAATATTTCATGTAACAATCCTTGTGATATTATAGATTTGTTAAAATAAATTAACCAGTTATTGGAATTAATATTTTTTTTAATTTAAAGTTTTGCTCTTTATTTTGTGAAAAAAGGAAAGTTAATTTTATTTCTGAAATGTATGAAAAATTATAGATTTGTCTGTAATGAGTTTCATAATCTTTGATGTTGGGTTTCTTCCTTCTTTTTTCGATAATAATTAATTTCTGTTGAGACGAACTGGAAAAATAAAAAAATGTAATGAAAACATACAATTAAAAAAATGGAAACTAATACTATCTATTTCTAAGATACAATATTTCCAATAACAAGGCATTCAACAATTTAACATTCAACATTTTCAAGTTCATTTTAAGAACATTTTCCAAATTATTCATTTGTTATAAATTATTTTCATTAGTTTAAGACAATCATTTAAATCAAATAAAAAATGATTGAATAATCTGTAATTGATTGATTTCTAATTATGTTGAAGAATTGAATTTTTCCAAAAACTCGTTATTTCTAATTATTGTGCCTAGTTGTATATAAAGATTCAGCTAAACACGCTATGAAGATTTATAGACGTTCGTATATTAATCTTTTTTTCTCATTTTTAGCGAACTCAGACTTGATTAATATGCATGATTAATACTTTCGATTGAAAAAATTATATTATGTGTGCATATTCTGTAGTACCTGTCACAAAAAACACAAAACATAATGACAATAGTTATATATAATTGCGTGCATTGATTTTGACATATTTAAAAATTATAATTATGTTTATAATGATGCAAATGTAACGGATGTAAGTAATTATAATTTGTTCAATACATTCACAATTAATTTCATAGTAAAGCCATATTACATTTTTATCGTTGTTGTTTTTTTTTTGTTTATTAAAAATATTTTCATCACAAATATTTTATTAATATATTTTTATTAAAAGCACATCTCATTTTATTCATTGCATATTTTTATTGTATTTCAGATTTTTCAACAACATCCGTCTAAAACTTTTTCACATATATTTATATGATTTCAATTCAAAATTGCTTATAATAAAGTCTTTAAAATGACTCATCATTCGTAACTTTATTAGACTATAGCATGTGTCGCCATCTTTCGGAGAATAGACACACTTTCAAGAAATAGCAAATAATATATCTTTGTGCTGCCATCTGTTGTAGACTTATGCAGTTAAAGATTTTATAATAAAGGAAAATAAAACATTCAACATACCCTCCAAGAAACTTTTAATGAATTTGAATTTAGAGGTGCTACTCTCACTTGCAAAGGAGGAGTACGTGGTACTGAAAAAAACCCAGAAATATTTGTATTATAAATATATAATTATCGAGTACACATGAACGAAGAGAAAAGATTTATATTTTTATCTTCCAAAAATCAAGTTTTATGACATCTTTTAATTTATGTCATCAATTAGCAGAAAATACAGAGCTAATGAGTATATTAAGTTTTAAATATTTCTTTCCCTAGAATTTATTATAATATTATTATCGCGATGGATAAATTGTCAGAACTAATTTTACATTCAATAAAAATTACTGTTAATGCAGGAATTCAATATTAAATTTAAAATTCAACTTCCCAAGAAAAATTCTTTCTATAAATTCAACTTTTTGATTTAGAGTGTGCGAGTTCATACTCTATTTTATAGTAAATATTCTTAAATTAATTCTTTTCTTATCATTATTGCTTTATATGACAATGTTGAAAATATTACATAATTTATTATTTTTCATTTTATTTCATTCTGTCAGAAATATCTTCATTTAAATTTATAATTTATTTGATTAAATCTATCGATATTTGAATCAGTATATTTATAAAAGGCTAACGCAGAAGGCGTAGAAATACCTCTTTATAATTAATGTCGAATAACAACAGATATACATAGAGAAGCCATATCATACAATTATAAATTACTTCATTTAATTTTTGTGCGCTTCTCTTAACAGAGCAAAAAATAAATGTTATTAATAATGTGTTGAATGTTATTTGCCGTGTCACAAAATCATCAATTCACCCCAGAAAGGAAAATTTATAATGAAACCAGAAACACGCTTCTAATAGAAAATTCAGTCGTGCTGAAAAATGTGGTTAACCATTGGTAGAGAAATAATCGCTGTGATTGCAAATAGGAAATGCTATTTGTATTTTCCAAAAAAAAATTATTTTACAAAAACGTTTTTCGTATTATCTTAAGGCTAAAGAAATTTTTTTAATGCTATCGATTTTAACTTAGAGTTAAATTGTCCCTTAGTCAGTATATTATTTTTTAAATTCAATTTGATATTCAATTTAAACGAACTCTGAACATTATGTTGAAATTCAAACTAATCCATTAGTCATTGAATCTCGTGTTTTTATTCCGTAGTAGGATTTTCTTTACTGTTTTTATTTCGTAATATATGCACATTTTAACTGACAGCCATTTGATTTATTTGAAATTGTTTTTTATCATTCGCATCTTATAAAAAATGATTTTTTAAATGCACACTATATTAATCATTTAACAGTTTGATAAAATAAATATGAATGATCTCGAAGAATAAACTGATTATTAGATGAACTAATTCAAATAATCAATTGAGAAAATAAATTCGCATTCATTATAGGCAAAGTTTTCTTTTTTTTTTTGGAAGCATTGTCATTTATCATCTATGTTGAATACTATCTAATGAAAATGAATCAAAATAAACTCTTTGAACAATATGATAGAATTCAACATCATCAGTTAAGCATTAAGCATCAATTAAGCATATTTTTGATTCCTTATTAGGATTTTCCATACCGTTTTTATTTCGTAATATATGCACATTTTAACTTGCAGTCAACTAATTTATTTAAATTCAATCGTATCACCATAAAAAATTTTAAAAAAATGTATGCTATATTAATCTTTTAACAACTAAATAAAATAAAAATGAATGATTCCTATGAAAAAGCTGGATTGCTAAGGGTGAACTAATTCAAATAACCAATTGGGAATTTAAATTCGAATTCATTATATGCAAAGCTTTTTTTTTTTGGAAACATAGTTACTTACATCCAATGAGCCACATTTTTAATTCAAAAATCAGTATTTTTTAATATTACCTAAGTTATTATTTTTATTTGACTTTAAAAGCTTAATACATTAAAATTTGGAACCATAAATCGCATATCACAAGAAAATAATTTATATATAAAGTTACCTTCATCATCAGTTGTGACAGTCAGTATTTTGCTTCTGGTACTTCTACCAATAGCATTTTCAGCCAACACATGTAAATTATAAGTAATTCTGGGTTTTAAACCTCTTATAGTTGTATCTGTTTGACTTCCAGATATATCTGTGGTCACAATGTTTGAGTCTGAATTTCCTAAAAAGAAAAAAAAAAAATGTTACAATAATATTGTTTTTTGTGATTGAAATAAAGAGTTGTTTTCCGAATTTGATTAATTTTTTAAAAAATAATTTTAAAAAGTTAATAAAACAATATTATTTTTAAAAAAATAAATTTTTATTATTTTTAATTTTTAATTTATAATTAATTATTATTATTATTCAAATAATAATAATAATAATAATTATTATTATTATTATTATTATTATTATTAATATTTTATTAAATTAATATTTTTTAAAAAATAGTTGTAATATATATATAATTTTAAATATAATTTTTATAGGGTCTTTTTTCTAACGTTTGATAATAAGTTACCTTGTTGAACAAAAACTTAAAACTAGGTAACTTTTCATTGTTTAAGCAAACATTTTATTAAGTATTTTTTCTTCATTTGTTGAAAGTTGAAGATAAACTTTGTTTATTATCAGAGAAATTTATAAGACAAATTTAACTTTCAAGAAGTTGAAATATTTGGGAAATTTAAATGACCGCATAATTCAGATCCTTAATATTGCTATGATGTTATGGGAAAATCTCCATTAGAAATGTTCAAGTGCACAATAAACACAATTTAAGTAACACAATTAAAAAAACAAGACTTAAAATTCAAACATTTTGGTGTAATTATGAGTAAAAAGTTTCAATTAAAAAGAGTTTTCAAGAAAATAATTAATACTCTTAGTACAGCGATTATCACTAAAAAGAACTAATATATAAAATAGCGAAGTGTGTAGAGCAAATAATTATCATTTGCAGTAATTTTTTTAAAACTATGGATTATTCGAGGTGAAGAATTCAGTGATATATTTTTTCGCAATCGTGTAAAAATGGGATAATATTAAATTATTTATTAAAATCTACTATTAGATTTTTTTCAAAAAGTCCTTTATAACACATAATAGATTCTTATCTTTAAAAAAGAACAAATTTATAATCATTTCAAACATATTTGAAACTATATATGAAAAATTAAAGTCATAAAAATTCACTATAAAAATTTTAGTTAATAAATGTGACGTTTGCTTCCTAATTTCAAACAATATTATTAAATTACCATTATCATTTTCAAAACAAGTAATTATACCGATAAATGATTGCAAAGTTAAATATATTAGTTTTTGAAACTTTGACTAATTTTGTTGTATAAATGTAACATGTATTTCAGTTGCTCGTCATTTCACATAATTTCTTAAGTAATCATTTATCAAACATTCCTGCATATTTATGCATATAGATTTTTCAGATTCTCCTTTCATTTTCAAAATTGTTACAGTTCATAAGCATCTAATAATCTGGCTTAATGTTAATTGTATTGCTTTGTTATTTAATAAAAAGGCTATGAATCTTATTCTTAGATCCAAACTTGTGCTATATATTTGCATTTAAAATGATATTTTCTAAATAGTAAATACACAGTGCTACTATATTTCCAGTAATGAAAACGAATAATATAATTTAAAGTCTGTAGCCTCATTTGCATGAAATGCTCTATATTTTCTTTTGTAAATCATATTTTAGCAAATAGCTGAAACTGAATGCAAGCTTATATTCATAACAAACAGAATTTCAGAACTGTTTTTGAAAACTTGGTAATATTTTTATTCAAATGTTGCTAAAGCTGCTACATGTTATGAATAACTATTAACAAAAATGATTCCTATTTTCAGAATACTATATTTCGTAAGAAGTAGATGTGAGAAAAAAAAGTTCAAGAAGCTAAGTAAAAATTCAAGAAGCTAAGTATTGATGCAGTAAAGGTCATACCCAGGAGCAAACGATGAAAATAGATTGATACTCTATTTGCCTTTATGAAAAACCAACTTGAGGAAATGTTTGAATAAGTAAATCAACATTGTTTTGAAAGAAAAAAAAATACAGCGTTTGATCAATCAAGCAAAACTTTGCAGACGATTTTATTTGCGTATGTATTTTCATTTAAAAGAATCGAGGGATTTTGTTTATATATAACTTTTTATTAAATTAATAGGAAAGAAGTCACCAGGTTCATTTCATACTTCAACTTCATAATGCAGCAGTTTTTGCTATTATTAAATAAAAAAATTATGATTTATTTCTATTCGTATAGGTAAGGGACGTTTATAACTATGGAATTTAATACTGAATGACAATAACTACTAAATCTCTTTCCAACTAAAAATGTAAGGTTATATAGAAAATGTTATAAATGAATGTAAAGATATTGAGAAATGATAAGTAAATACAAATAAGTAAGAATTTTCTTCTTCTAGAAGAAAAAATATCTCCATTATCAAATTACTTTCTCGAAAGAAATAAGCAAAGCTAAATCATAATTTGATCAGAACGTTTTAATCCCTCATTTTTATGAAAAAAAAGTGTTTTGCTAACTTATATAAACATAGCACCTAATTTCACATTATTTTTTAAAAGCTCATTACAATTTACACATTTATTTTACCAGTTTTACATCATTTATGGTTTATTAAACCAATATTCAAATTCACAAATATAATAATAATAAATCTTAACGTTTTTTGGAGTTAGAAGATACAATAGAAATATATATATTTTTCTTGAATTTTTTCAAAATAAAAATTGGACAATTATAAAAAGAGAGTTTCGTTTGTGTGTGTGTGAAACTTTTTAGTTTTATTACACTCAACATGAATGTGACTTTTTATTTTGATTAGCTCTTAAGCAATAAAGCATTAACAAATTACTATTCTCTTTATCAGCATTTTAAAGCATTTGTTTAAATAATTGGGAATTGAATGAAGTTTGAAATGCGAAATTATATTATATGTCAAAATTAAGGAAATAATTTAAGGAATATTTGTCATGATTAATCTGTTTGATTTTATAGGTAATTTTTTTATAAAAGGGGATAATTTATTAGTTTTAAGTTAAAAGTTTTTAAACATTTTATGCCATAATAAAAAAATCAATCAAGTTATTATAATAAAGTCCATGAATGAAATTACAAATTTTTGAAAATATTGTGTCATATAATTGTTTTAAATAAAAGGATTATGTATATTTTTGAATATAAAAAAAGCATTAAATAAAATAACATTATGAAGTTTAAAATAAGAGTTGTTATAAAAGTATAGACAAATCAAAATTTATTTTACATTTTGTACACATTCAGATCTGGATTTTCTTAAATTACATACAACTATATTTAATCGATGCATGTATTTCATTCATTTATCATAATTTTATATGGATATTGGATTTAGGTTTTAATAAACAAATATACATTTTTTAAAATAAAAATCTATGCATATTTCGGAAACAGTGCCTTGCATGAAAACATTCAATCTTACCTTTTGTGTTTTCTGTTACTACTAGAAATCTAAGAATAGGACTGTTTCCATTGAAAGGCATCGCCCATCGAATATGCACACTTCTACTTGAAATATGGATGACTTCTAGCTGAGTCGGATGATCAGGTGGTTCTGAAATATTTAAAATTTGCCTTAAGAAAAATAAAATTTATAATTCATGCTAAGTTTAGTTTGGTTATATTAATATGCAGCTTTAAAGCAACAGTAGAGCTATTTAGGGATGGACCGCTTTTAACCGCTTTCGGATGACGCGGACGACACCTGAGCTGACAAAATCCTCTCCATAGCTCTCCAGTGACTGGGTGTTTAAACCGGACTGATTTTCCTTACCCCAGACACGCATCATGAAAGTTCTTCGGTTGAATCGGGTTTCGAACCTTGAAGCACTCCAATTATGAAGCTGCGACTTTACAATCAAGCCACGATGACCCAAACCAGCACCAAAAGAGTTTTCAAGACTATATGCTCTGAACGAATAAGAAAAGCTCGCAAACGAAAAAAGAAAAAGTAAAGAAGAACACGGGAAAAGGTGCGGAAAAGTACCATCCAAAGCTTTTATCTCTCTTTTCCATTCTTTTTTATATCATTTTTGCTAGCGGAAAGGAAAAATGACACAAAATATCTTAAAGGTTGTCAAAAAAGATAAAAGTCAGGAAGTCTTAGCCATCTGTAAATACGAAAGCTAAAAACGTAACGGAAATTTGCTCAGACTTGTTTCAGTGTCGAAACTAGTAAAAATTTCTTAACAGAAATGTTGATATAACTTCGGAGTATTGTCTGACAGTTAAAATTTCAGAAAACATCATAGAGATCGCTTATAATATTCTATATTGACATCAGTTTTAGATTCAGCATTTGACTATTTAATAGAGGACAAGTTGCACAAAGAAAACAATTTCAGGAGATAGGTCAAATTACACGAGTAAATTGGGAAAAAGAACTGAATTAATTAAGTATATTATTTTCAACAGAAGGACGATTTAAAATAGATAAAACATTTTTTTTCTCACCATAAAATCAAATTTGCGAGTTAGTAAATCATTTCAGATTTTGATATTTACATACAGTATATTGTATTTACATACAGAATTAAAACAATTGACACTATGTATATTTCTTGCCCCAACTTCATAAATATCCAAAAACAATAAGTATTTACTAAATAATCAGACACAAAGATTACTCCAAGTGCCAATAGAATTTATAAATGTTATATCTTGTATTATTTTATATTATGATAACTAGTCATTTTTTGTATACATTTATTTTATGCTATATTTATCTACATTTTTTATATTATGTAAATGTTCTTCACATTTTTTCTTGTGTTTCATTTCATTCTTCATTGCTCTCATTTAATTACTTCTTTTAAGCATTTGTATTCATTATTTATAATTTATTTATTTATTTATTATTTATAATTTTCTGTGTATATTGATTAGTTATTGAAGTCCTTTTTCTGATACACTTTTTTTCTTCCTTTCTTCTTGAGTGTATATATTTGTTTTTTATCATTTCAGAACATGATTTTTTTGGGTGAGGTTTGTGGTATCAACAAAAATTCGTAGATTAAAAATAAAAATTTTATTATCTGCACAAGCAACTCAAAAAACTGACTTTTAATAACACGTTGCCATTGCATTTACAAAAGTTCTGATTTAAAAAAGTAAGTTAATGACAACAACAAATAAAACTTAGGAAAATTTCATTTTGAGCACGTTATTATAAGAAATGAAATAAATAGGAAATCGGATATTTTTTTTAACAATAAATGCAAGACAAAGCTTCTTGATCGTTTGTAATACTAAAACTACTGTTGATGATGATGTCGTGTCCGCTTTTTACCGCGGAAAGAGGGGTGCAGTAGCTTCTGAGGGTATGAACCCCTGAGCACCCGAGGGCAGAAGTCTGACTTCTAGCTTATTTGAAGATGAAACACACACACATTCGCTTGCACAGCCTCTTTTTACAGGGGGGCACATTCACTCATCTCACAGATAGCACACAGAAGAACAACCATGCCCAAACCGGGACTCGAACCCGGGACTCCCAGAACACGAGGCAGACGCTCTACCTCTGTGCCAGCAAGCCGGCACTAAAATCACTAATTCAATGAAACAATTTAGATGATTAAAATATAATTTCACTTGCAGAAGCATTAGGTGCTTGGCCGTACAAGAAATGATGTTCTGACATGATTCATTGAAATATTCATAGCAGATTTCATTTTTATCTTTTTTATTTTATTAAATTATTTTTATAAGCATTACTGATTATTTAACATTCTGTTTCATTTATATGTTTGATTATCACACACATGCAATGACTAAAACGAATCGAATTAACTTTCTTTGTCATGAAAAATATGGCTGACTTCAAGCAGAATCGGATGATCAAACACATATGAATTAATGCAAGAGAAAAATTTGTGCTCCGCAAAAAACATTTAGTTATAACCCAAAGTTTTTTTTTTCTTTTGAGATCCTGCGTTGTAGCATGTTTAATGTAATATACACAATATACACAAATCCTTTTTTAAAAAATGCATCTTTTATAACAGTTTTCTTTTTGCTACAAAAACAAACAGAATAATTATTTATCTTTTATCATTTTTAGTAATTATCTTGAGTAAACATTACTGATCGCCGACCTTTTTTTTTCATTTATATATTTTATTAACTAATACGTGTAATAACAAAAATTCAATGAATTAGCTTTTTTTTTTCATAAACATTATGAATGATTTCAAAAAGAATCGAAAAATTAAACAGATCTGAAAAAGCACGAGTGAAAAAAATTTATTCTGTAAAAAAATTCACAATCTCTATGTAGAAAATTTTGTTTTTCAAATCATATGTGTTAACAGGTATGACGCAATTTTCTTTTTACATTTATACATACATATCTTTTATTTAAAAAAAAAGATTTTACGACAGTTTCCTTTTACTGAAAACACACGCAAAATAATTATTTAGCTTTTATCACAGTTTGTAATTATCTTGAATAAACATTACTGAATATCAATCATTTTTTTTTATTTATATGTTTGCACATGCAATCAAATGATATGTTTTTCAAATGATATGTGTTAGCATGATTGACGCATTTTTTTTTAACTTTTATGCATACAGATCTTTTTTGAAAAAAATTTTTTAGGCAGGTGTTGTTTTTTTACTGAAAACACATACAAAATAATTGTTTTGCTTTTTTTGTTTGTAGTTATTTTGAGTAAATGTCACTGAGCATCAACAATTTTTTTTATTTATATGCTTGAATTTCACACATATGCAATCAAATGATATGTTCTTCAAATGATATGTGTTAGCATGTTGACGCAACTTTTTTTTTACTTTTATACATACAGATCTTTTTTTTTAAAAAAAATTAGTTTTTACGACAGTTTTTTTTTACTGAAAACACACGCAAAATAATCATTTACCTTTTATCATTGTATGTGATTATCTGTAATAAACGTTACTAAACATGAACCATTTTTTTATTTATATGTTTGAATATCACGCATATACAATCAAATGATATATTTTTCGAATGATATGTGTTAGCATCTTTGATGCATTTTTTTTACTTTTATACATACAGATCTTTTTTGAAAAAAATTAAGTTTTAGGCAGTTTCTTTTTACTGAAAACACATACAAAATATTTGTTTAGCTCTTATTATTGTATTTGGTTATCTTGAATAAACGTTACTGAACCTCAACCATTTTTTTATTTGTATATTTGAATATCAAGCATATACAATCAAATGATATGCGTTTGCATGTTTGACGCAACTTTTTTTTTTACTTTTATACAGACCTTTTTTGATAAAATTAGGTTTTACGACAGTTTTTTTTTTTTACTGAAAACACATGTAAAATAATTGTTTAACTTTTTTTATGTAGTTATCTTGAGTAAATGTTACTGAGCATCAACCAGTTGTTTTATTTACATGTTTGAATATCACACACATACAATAACCTAAGAACATCGAATTAGCATTCTTTTATATGAAAAATATTGATGAAATCAAGCAGAATCGGATGGTCAAACAGATCGGAATATTTAAACCGATAGGAATTTATTATTATTATTTTAATTAGATTTTACGACAGTTTCCTTTTACTGAAAACACACGCAAAATAATTATTTAGCTTTTATCAATATATGTAATTATCTTGAATAAACATTACTGAATATCAACCATTTTTTTTTATTTATATGTTTGAATACCACAAATGCAATCAAATGATATGTTTTTGAAATGATATGTGTTAATATGTTTGACGCAACTTTTTTTACTTTTATACATACAGATCTTTTTTCAAAAAATTAGGTTTTAGGCAGTTTTTTTTTTACTGAAAATACATACGAAATAATTGTTTAGCTTCTTTTTGTATGTAGTTATCTTGAGTAAATGTTACTGAGCATCAACCAGTTGTTTTATTTATATGTTTGAATATCACACATATACAATAACCTTAGAACATCGAATTAACATTCTTTTAAATGAATAATATCTATGAAATCAAGCAGAATCGGATGATCAAAGAGATCAGGAATACTTAAAATATTCCACCGAAGTAATTCAATTTCTTCCACCACTTCCACTTCTACGAGATTTAACTTTCCATTCCACATGCCAGGAAAGTCAAAGAGATATAAATAAATTAATAAACAACCCATCAAAGACGACACGGAAGAGTGCCTCAAGACACAAACATCCAAAGTTTTCACTTTTACTTTACTGCTTATTTTTATTTTGCATGAGAAGAAGGGAAAAAAAACATAGCAGTAAAAAA
Source organism: Argiope argentata (assembly GCA_026289955.1). Taxonomy (NCBI): domain Eukaryota; kingdom Metazoa; phylum Arthropoda; class Arachnida; order Araneae; family Araneidae; genus Argiope; species Argiope argentata. Next base: position 5,564,880 of record JAOUZG010006535.1, read on the forward strand.
GAAATGCTGACAATAAAGATAAAAGTCTGGAATCCATCCCCCGCGTAATGCGCCAAAGATATAAAAAAGAATAATAAAGCAAGTGAAGGCAAGGGGGGGGGAGGAAGAGCTCAAAATTGCCCGGATATGTATCTGCTTTATGGTGGATGACTTCGCTGGTTACATTTTACTAAAGATAACTTTGCAACAAGGAAAGTACTATCTAATCGGGAAAAGCCTCAAAAATGCAATGTTTCGCACTCAAGAGTTTCCCGGCGAGCCCTGAGGGGGTGGTGGGAAAGACAAACACAGCGGTGGCAGCAGGTAGGAGGGAAAGGGTTGCTGAATGCGGATAAACTTTAAGATCTCCGATGCGTGTTCTTTGTCCGCCATCCTCCAGGGTGGGTCTCGACATGGATGAAGAGGTTTCTAACAAGGCCATGCGAAATTACAATACTGCACGAACAATACAGGCCACAAAGGTTTCTTTTGGAAGTCGCATTCATAAAAGGGGGACGTCGTCAAATGGAAAGAGAATGAATGAATGTAATGAGCAGCGCACCTTTGTCGAATAAACAAAAGGGGGAACAAAGATGCAGTAAAAACGAGTGTGGGTTTTGTTGCCTGTGCTTGTTTCCTTGGCAACTATTGTGTTAATGCGTGTTTCTTATTTGTCGACTCTCAAATTAGAAAGGGAAAGGTGAATTCTGGAGATAATTCTTTTTCCATAATTAAAACAGAGTATTTAAAATCGCAGCTAGATTCTAACGAAGTAGTTCTTAAATGGACCACTTAAAATGTAGTTTCTGTAAAAGAATTTTGCTATTCGACCAGAAAAGAAATGGAGGAAAGATGTGGCTTTCTTTCTTATCTGTTTTAATGTTTTTGAGATGCTACAGAGTATGCAACAGTTTTTGAAGGGCATGTTTTCCATTCGTTTAGAAATATAGAAATGATTGAAGTAATACGATTGATTCAGTTTGATTTCATCAATACAAAGAGACTTTTATTAGAAAGGGAAAGGTGAATTGTAAAGAGAATTATTTTTCTATAATTAAAACGAAATATTTAAAATTGCAGATAGATTCTAACGACGTGAAGTTAAAAGATTTCTTGAATGGACTACTTAAAATCTATTTTCTATAAAAGAATTTTACTATTCGATCAGAAAAGAAATTGAGGAAAGATGTCGCTTTGTTTCTTATCTGTTTTAATGTTTTTGAGACCTTACAGAGTATGCAATCGCTGTTGATTGCGTCTGTTTTCCATTTACTTAGATGTTCACATATGCTTGAACAAATGTAGTCAAATAAATACGATTCATTCAACTTTATTTCATCAAAGACAAAAATTATAAAAGGAAAGGTGAATTCTAAAGATAATTATTTTTCCATAATTAAAACATAATATTTATAATCGCATCTAGATTCTAACGACGGGCAGTTAAATGGTTTCTTAAATGGAATACTTAAAATCTAGTTTCTATAAAAGAAATTTGCTATTCGACCGGAAAAGAAATTGAGGATACATTCGACTTTCTTTCTTATATATTTTAAAGGATTAATGTTGTTGAGATTTTACATAGTATACAATAGTAGTGGAATGCGCATGTTTTCCATTTTTTTTAGAAATATAAACATGATTGAACTAATACGATTGATTCAGTTTGATTTCACCAATACAAACTTTTATCAGAAAGAGAAAAGTGAATTTTAAAGAGGATTCTTTTTCCATAATTAAAACAGAATATTTATAATCACAGCTAGATTCTAACGAGGTGTAGTTAAATGCTTTCTTGAATGGCCAACTTAAAATCCAGTTTCTATAGAAGAATTTTGCGATTAGATTAGAAAAGAAATTGAAGGACGTTGCTTTTCTTCTTATCTGTTTAAAGGGATTATTAACGCTATAGATATTTTACAGAGTATGCAACGATACTGAATGTAAATGTTTTCCATCTAATTAGAAATATAAATTTGATTGAACAAATAGAATTATTCAATTTTATTTCATCAATGCAAAGAAACTTAAATTAGTAAGGGAAAGGTGAATTCTAAAGATAATTCTTTTTTCATAATTAAAGCAGAATATTTAATATCGCAGCTAGATTCTAACAACGTAAAGTTAAATGTTTTCTAAAATGGATTACTTAAATTCTAGTTTCTATAAAAAGAATTTTGCTATTCGACCAACAAATAAATTGAGAAAATATGTGACTTTGTTTCGTACCTGTTTTAAAAGATTATTGTTGTTGTAGTGCTACAGAGTATGCAACAGTTTTTGAAGTGCATGTTTTCCATTCATTTAGAAATATACAGATGATTGAATTATTAGATTGATTCAGTTGTATTTCACCAATACAAAGATACTTTTATTAGAAAGGAAATGTGAATTCTAAAGATAATTCTTTTTCCTTAATTAAAACAGAATATTTAAAATCGCAGTTAGATCCTAATGACGTGCAGTTAAATGCTTTCTTGAATGGACTACTTAAAATCTAATTTCTATAAAATAAATTTGCTATTCGACCAGAAAAGAAATTGAGGAAAGATGTCGCTTTGTTTCTTATCTGTTTTAAAAGATTAATGTTGTTGAGATTTTACAGAGTATACAATAACTGTGGAATGCGCATGTTTTTCATTTTTTTAGAAATATACACATGACTGAACGAATACTGTCAAACAAATACGGTTGATTCAGTTTTATTTCATCGATGCAAATACACTTAGATTAGAAAAGGAAAAGGTGAATTCTAAAGATGATTTTTTCCATGATTAAAACAAAGTATTTAAAATCGCAGCTAGATTCTAATTACGTGCAGTTAAATGCTTTTTTAAATATACAACTTAAATCTGATTCTATAAAAGAATGTTACTTTTCGACCAGAAAAAAATAGAGGAAAGTTGTGACTTCTTTATTATCTGATTTAATTGATTAATGCTATTTAGATGTTACTGAGTATACAATAGTTTTGGAATGCGCATGTTATCCATTTATTTAGAAATATACACATGGGTGAACAAATACTGTTAAAGACATACAATTGATTCAGTTTTATTTCATCGATGTAAAAATCTAAAATTTGCATTAAAAATAATAAAAATTTCAAGCTATTTAATTGATTATCTTTTAATTAAAAAATTCGCTAAAGTATTAAAAAAAACTGAAATAGTTGGTTTCATAAGAAACTATCTGGTTCTTATTGCTTATGAAGATATATTAAATTTGTTGAAATGTATTTGACTTCTTTTTCGCTTACTTGATTTATGCGGCGGAATTTTGGTTTAGAGAAACTTGATATTGTGATTTTTTAAAGTTCCAAATAATTTCTTTCTTCCTTTTATTATAATTAAAAATTTAGTTGATTAAAAACTATACAAATTTGCTCCTATTTTTTTTAATAATTTTTAATCATTTAAGAAAACTTTCAAGGCATATATTGAAGCAATAAGTTTCATTGTGAAAAGGATACTCTAAACTTTTTCATACTTATTATTAGAATAGCTCTTTTCTTTCCATAGCTGATGATTAAAATATGAAAATTTGCTTATTTTTGCATGTTAAAATGTTTTATTGAAAAAGAAATTAATTAATTTTTGAAACTAGCTATTAATATTAAATTTCAGAATCAAAAATGGCAAAACAGATTTAATGTATGTCTATGTTTAAAATACTACTATCAAATCCTGTAATTTTATTGAATGTATAAAAGAAAAGACTGAACTTTAGAAACTTCGTAGAATATTGGTCAAAATTATTATGGAATGGCTTTTAACCCTTAATAACCTAGAGTCTCAATTTTGATACCAATTTTTTAAACCGAATGTTCACATTACTATTAGTTTTTTTTATAGGTTGGCTGTAAGTATTTTACTGTTGTATAATATTCTTTCCAACGAAATTAAAAACTTACCTCCTGGTTCTGTAAAAAGTGTAAAGTGTCGTTATGCGATAATAAAAACAATCAATGTTTCGCATTATTTCATGCATAGTTATATCTGATTTCATTATGGCGTTAATGCCTGAAGTATCAAAATTGATACCTGTTTTTTTTCTAAATAAATATGTCAAATAAATATTGTGATTTTTTTAGCTATTTTCCCTTCATCTAGAACCTCAAGAAAAAACAGTAATATTAAAAATAAATCACTTTCGTAAATCAGGCTACTAAGGGTTAAAATGATTTGGGATGTATACCTAAAAATTAAAACCAAATATTTTATTGTAGAATTCATTAAAATAGAGCTGCAGAAAATAATTCGTTGAAAATTTTAGATACTGTTAACTTCAGTGGAGGTCTAAAGTGATTAGAATATACTACAAATAAGACGTAAGACAAATATTTAACAGAACATAAATGGAAATAATTTTAGACAAATCTAAAATGAAATGAGAAAAATAACTTTTTTCTGGATATTATTATTTTCTTTCACTTCTTTGATTTGGATTAATATTGCTAAAAAGTTTTTTTATATACGTTTGCTGTTTCATACTTGAATTTAGTGTTTCTTGAGTAAACATTTAAAATATAAAAGCATTTCTTGTTCCATTAGGAGAAACAATTCTTTCTACCCTCATAATTTCTCTTCTGATTGGAAATGACATAAATTTTTTCGCTCTCGTTTATGAGAGAATTTCCACTCCATTATCTCGACAGTTTTACCTTAATTATTTCTGTGGCCATTAATCAAAGAGTTTAATACTTCGAGCAGCCGTTAACATTTTCTCCAAACAAGATTTCTCCATTCAAGACATTAGATCTCAGAAACATTAATGTATATTTCTGTAGCCTGATTTAAAGAATAACTTAACCCATTACAGTAGAATGGCAGAACCATTTTCCAGTGAAAAGTTGTATAAAAATTAAAAGAATGATGACCTTGTAGGAAAAAATATTAGCTAAATTAATTCAGTTTCCTCCACACTGATTTAATTACTTTAAATCAGTAAATATCAATTCAAATTTGATTGATTGGTAGCAAAATTTTCAGTGTTGAAAAGAAATTACATTGTCAAATTTCTTTAAGTGGTACCTACGTATTAGACCATCGATCTCTATCATCAAATTTGAAGGCGTTGCCAATTATTTGCTAAACCGCCAATAATAACCAAAAAACAGCCATTATTTAAAAAATTGTTCAAACATTAACAGTCGTCCTCCATTTGTTTGTTTCGTTGGCGATAGCCAAATTTGAATCCATCGCCAATGGATTTCAAAACCACTGGCGTCGAGGGTCTTATATGTAAGGATCCTTTAAGTTATCTCAGGACATATAATAATTGGAATTATAAATATACTCAGTACATTGAAGGAAAAAGGATCATTACAATTTAATAATTGAGGAATTATAAAGGATATATATAATATGATTTCTTTTTTAAACGCACTATGCGACATTTTAACAACAAACGTTATTGTTCGAATCTAAAAATTAGATTTAACATTTTCAATATGAAAATCTTAATTAATTTTAATAGTATAAAATTAACTGTAGAATGATTTTTTTAAAAAAATTCATACAAAATAAATTGAAATACCAATTTTTCCATCGGATCATTACTATATTAGTAATGAAATACTTAGAAGAACATTAAACCCTAATATATTACTGAAATCAAAGTTCTTCGTTCCAATCGTATCTCGAATTTTTTTTAAATGTTTATATTACAGAAATGAGTTTCCTGCTGAAATAATCTAATGAATTCTGCAACTCGATTCAGTTTCATTTCCATATAAAAAATAATTAATTTACAAATAAAATTAAATTAAAAAGTGAACTTCAAATATCATTACAAGCATTTATTTAAAAATTAAAAGAATGCCTTTTTTTAAACTAGTAGACATGAATTTCTAAACCATTTTCTTGAATTATATAAAACACACGGTAGTTATTTTTTTACATATGTTGTATTGAATTTAAAAATGGATTATCGTAATTATTCAACAACTGGAATGCGCAGGATGACTTCAACAAAATTAAATTAATTAGTTTTAATAAAATTGCATGCAGTAAGGCACTAAGATTAAATTAGAAGGGATAAATTATTTATATATTTTCGAAAAGATGTTGCTGAAATTAATGTTTGTATTATTTTTTGAATAAAAAAGGTAAATTCAATGTAAGAAAAAACTTTTAGCAGCAAATGCATGTACATTAATATAATTTTTAAAGAATTTTTTTTAAAAAATTTAAAGTAGCGGTTTTTTATCTAGTAATACTCATAAATTAATTTTAATTCTAAATATAGTTAAAATAATTAAAAGATTTTTTAAAAAAGAAATCGCACTTTTCTTTTTTAACTTTAAAAAATAAATTTTAACAAAATCAGGGTTGTAAACTTAAGGCATTTGTAAAATTACTTCAATTAAATTTTATTTATTTAAACTATTAATAAATAAAACTTTCTTTTTCATTTATAAATGGGTTTATTTATAATTATTTATCTAAAAAAATTAGTAACTAATTTTTCATATTACTTTTCTCTTAAAATAAAGCTCCCATTGTAAATGTCTATATAACTTAGTCTACATTTAGTAAGTGCACTTTAAATATCAATTTAAAGATACTAATCACTTAAATTCAGAAATAAGCTATTAATTTCAAATTCATTTATTTATAAATCTTTGATTTTGTTAAAATTAAACGAAGTTTACTTATTTTAAATAATTTTCAAGGTACTTTTATAGAATTAAACAATGAGCTTTGATTGATTCTATATAAAAAAGTTCTTTTACAAGATTAAACTTTTATGGCATTAAACCTTTTAAATTCCTTTAAAAAATTAAACCTTTAAACATTTTATTGATAAATGTATTTAATTACTTATTTAAATTTTTTTATGAAATACATTTTGTATAAATGATTCCTTTTTTGAAAAACTTAAATGCTTTACAAAAAAGTTTTGTATACAGTTTTATAACCTAAATCATTTTTAATAATATTTATTCCTTTTTCTACAATAATTTTTTTATCAAATTTCAATTCTCTAATTTCCTTAATATCACTGAATTATATCATTACATTTTTTCAATTTCAAAATAATTTATCCTTCAGTATATATTTTACTACAGATAATGTATCTAAAAATAAATTTTTGAACTTGATATTATAAAAAATAGTTTTGATTTATAAATTGTTCTATATAAATTATAAAAATCCGAAATAATCTTAAGAGAATATTTTATTCACAAAAAACAGAATTCATTTAGTTTTATGAATTTACTTAAACTACTTCAAATCATCTCTTATCCTATTGAAAGTAAGAAGAAAAGTTTTTCAAATAAATCATGTTATATTTCTCTATTTCAAAACTGGCAAAATATACAGACAGGAAATTAAAAATTATTTTATTCTATCATGAAATTCCAGATCTTTCTCCAGCATTGAAAATAGATATAGTGTGAATATATTTAATCATTTAACTTCAAAATAATGTTTATAAAAACCTTAAAAAATAGAGAAAATGAAGTATCCAGATTTAAATCGATAATTGATTCATTTAAAACAATATTTACTTTAAATAGAGGATATTTTCTTTTGTAAATTTTGAAAAATAAAAAATTACCTAATATTTAAATTTTTAAAATTTAAAAAAATTTTAAAAAAATATAATGTAGCGAAAATAATAATACAATAGGACATCTCAATAATAATAATAATAATGTCATTAATACTAATTATATTAACAATAAAAATAACTATAATAAAATTATTTTCATTATTTTCTCAGTAACATAAATTTAAAATGTAGTTTTTATATTCAAACTAGCTATATTATTCATAATATTAACTGCTTTGTTTTAAAATTTTGTCGCTTATATTGCAAAAAATATATATTCTTTGAAATACAAATTTTTATTTGAAAATACATAATTTTTTAAAAACATTTTATATGTATTTTTTAAAGGAAATTTTTTCAGTGTATTCCTATAATATCATATGAATTAACGGTTTAATATTCTGGAGAATTCAAAAAATTGCATGAATTTATATTGTAAAAGATAGTTGCATTTCTTTAGTTCAGCCTACAAATTTTAATTTTCCATTTACGCAAAGTCACAAGAAAATACTCTTTTACATTAATCATGTTTATAAAATCATATATTTTAATTCAAATTATTAGAAAACTACAATAATGAATTCTTCACTGTTACCGAATTAATGAGTGATATGCAATTCATGTTTAATCTGTAAATAAACACAAATTAAAATTTTCTTTTATAAATAATCCCTGAGGAAAGACTCTTTATATTTTTAAACGATGTAAACATATCATTAGGGCTGGTATATAATAAATAATTGATAAAGCAACTTTTAAATTTGATTCGTTAAAAACATATTTTTTTTTATTTTGCAGCTTAAAAATCCTAATTTTTAAAATTATAAAAAGAAAATTTTTAACAAAAAAAGTTTTTTTTTACCTACATACGATTTCTTTAAATCTTTTTCGTCATTCTCTTTCCATGAAAACTCAAATGAAAATTTTTAATAAAATTCATATGGGCTATTCCTAAATAAATTCAAGAACAACTGTTCCATTAAAATGAAAGTATTTTATTAAAGTGAAACATAGAGATGTAAACAACAATTTCTTTGTCAACAGTTCTGATTTCCTGAAGAAAAAATTAGTTTCCCAATCACAATTTTATTTTTTATTTAAGTTTTGACTCGTATATTTTAATTAGAAATATTTCGGGGATTCTGAAAAATTCTAATGAAACAATGATTTTCATGAAAGATTTAAATTCTTTTCAACTGTTGAAATATTTAATATTTGAAGCATAATTTTTTTTCAATTTGTTCATATTTTTTTTCTTTCAAGCGTTATCATTTTTTCTTGACTAATCATTGTTTTGAAAGCATTAAATCAGTTTCTTCTAATCTGGGATACATGCATGTAAAACCTTTTCGATCTGAAAGGGAAAACGGACATTATTTTCTTCAAATAAAAAAAAAGAATCTTTAGTTTTGGTAGAAACAAAATTGCTTTTTTTTGTATTTTGTTTTTTGTTTGCTTTTATACAAAAAATCGGTTTCAAAATAGAAAACAATAAATGTTTTTAATATAAAAATAACTACGGTTTCATCATTGTGTAATCTCACCTTAAGGAGTGAAAAACATTTATTCAAAATGTCACTGTTTTTTTTTTCAATGAAAACTTTTCATAAATAGCTTGGTATTAAAAAAAACGTTTATCTTATTTTAAGAATTTTGAGAGATTCTTTTTTCTGGATTCTTTTACTTCGTTGGATTTCTTAGTCCTTTTTTTCGTTTTTGTATTTTTTATAAATGTCTTAGTTAGAATGTCAATTAAAATCCTCAGCTTTTTCGCCAGCATTATACTTTTTTGAGAGTTAATTCGAAATTAAGTTATAGAAACTAGTATTTAAAATATGAAAACAATTAACGGAAAAATATTGCAAAGAGATAGAGAGTACTTTTCCAGGACAAAGTCACTTTTAATTCCCTTATAGAAGTCATAGACTTTACGGTTTGAAAAAATTCGAAGCTTTTCATTATATTTTCTCTTTGAATATTGGCGATATAAAAGAAAGCTGTTTCCCATACTGGAGTATTAAAGTTATATTAGATAAACTTTCAATTTTAGCTGTTAAACAATGATGCTATTGCAACTTCAGAAGTTTCATTATCTGGCATAGCTAATCTGTGATGTCTGCAATCAACCTGTAGGTAATTTTATTTCCCTTTGTATAGGTATATATGAATATAGGTTTAATTCATGCAAGATAAAGCAATAAAGTATAATACAAAGGATTGCCGAAATGGTAAACAACTTATTATTGAACAGCGATACGTTAAAAAGTATTTTATAAAAACATATTTATATCTGTGCGCTAAGAATTAATTATATATTTTTTTGATGTCTTGTATACAGATTTCGAGAAGTATAAATAACTGTTTTGAGAGATTTTTGATTTCTTGTATATAGATTTCTAGTTGTATAGAGAATTGAATTGATTTATTTTTTGATTCTCTCTATATATATTTCTAGAAGTGTATATAATTGATACGAGAGATTTTATTTTTATTTTTTGTATTTAGATTTCTAAAAGTATACAAATTGATTTGAGAGATTTTTTTATTCTAGTAAATGAATTTCTAGAAGTATATAGAATTGATTTGATAGATTTTTGAATTCTCTTATATAGTTTTCTATGCCTGAAGAAAATCGATTTGAGAGATTTTAATTTCGCGAAGTTTAGAGAAAGAATAAATTTTGTCAAAATCTTTGAAATTGATATAATAGAGAATATACAAAATTCCAGATTCTCTGCTTTTAAAACACATTTTTGACAGTATGTCTGTTTTTTAACTAAATAATTTATGAAAGTTTAGTCCTAGAAACACCAAATTTGATTTTTTAACTCTGGACTACATTTTAAAATTTCTATAAAACTTTGAACTAAATCCATTTACAGGAAAACTGTATGTTTAGTGATAAAAATTGAACTTAATAACTAAAAAACACCCAGAGATCAGAAAATGGGATTTGATGCAAAGATTTAATATCTGAAATATAGATACTCACCAAAGTTTGAAGTAAATTCATGAGTGAGCTGATCCTCCATTGGTCTGTACTTTCGTATAAATGTAAATGCAGTAACTCATAAACGCAAATTACTTAACAATGTTCAGTATATCAATTTATGACTACATCTGTAATTTTGTGTCAAACTGATATCAATCGGCCAGCGAAATGGTCTCGAAAATCGATATTCTTGTGATAGATCAGTAAAAAGGCTAGATTTTATCCAAAGATCTTTATTTCATAACTATTACTTAGTAGTAGTAACAATTATTACTTATTATTTAGTAATAAGTAGTAATCAATTGCTACTTATTATTAACAATAAAATCGCAATCTTAAAGAGAGCTTGTTCTATTTATTTCAGAGTAAGCGAAATCGTTTAAGGAATTATAACTCATGATAGCTTAATCAGTTTGAGTTAAAGAATATAGTATAGCCTTACTCCATATTAACGGATTTCTATCAAATTTGGAGTTAAATCCATTCAAAAGGTGTTTGTTTGTTTGGCTTTTGTTTACAACTGAATATGATAGAGCTTAAATAGCAAGATAGGTAAAGATCTATCAAAGAATTTACAAAATTAGAAATATCTGATTAACACAGAGACAAATCAATGGAATTCGAAATGAGATTTGATAACAATCGTTGTTCAAACTATAATTCTATACAGGAAAAAGGTACATAGCATTTATTTTAGAGTATACGAGATAGTTTAAGGAATGTAACTCAGGATAATTCAACGAGTTTGAGTTAAATGAATACAGTTTGACGTATAGACTTACTCCATATTAACAGACTTTTGTGAAATTTGGATCTAATTCCATTCAAAAGTAGTCTATCTGACTCTTTGTTTACAACTGAATATGATAACTTAAAAGCTTAAAGCAAAAGAAAGATAAAGTTTCATGCACATATTCAAAATAAAAAATGTAGATTTTTGTCAAATTATAAACAAAATGAGTCAAAGAATTTTCAAAATTAGAGTCGGCGTCCTGACTTAGTGGTAGCGTGTCTTCCCCGTGATCTGGGTGTCCCGATTTGGGCATGATTATTCTTCTGTGTTCTGTCTGCGAGATTTGTGAACGTGTCCCCCTGTAAAAAAGGATTGTGCAAGCGAATGGGACGCATGAAGTAGCTAAGTCTTACTCTCGGCCCTAGTTGGCGCTACCTGAAATCAAGAGAAGCTCAATCGGTTTAAAATCGCTCACTGTCGTTTGCGCTCTTGTCCATGGAAAGTACCATTAGTAACAAGAACAACAACACAAAAAGAAAAATATCTTATAAACACAGAGACAAATCAATGAAATTCTATATAGATCTGTCTAAAATTGTTGTCCCGTGCCAAATTTTGATTAGAATCGATTGGGAAAAAAAGCCTGCAAAATGCATGTTCACATAATTAATTCTGAAAAAAGTAGATTTTTAGCTAAAATCTGTAATTAGAAACAATTTGTAATCAACTGTAATCTAAGATATAGATGACCTTATCCCAGGTGATAAGAATAAGACCTTCATATATAAATATGCAAGATAGCTCTAAATTAACCATTCTCAGTAGTTTATTTCAATTTTTTCTTTCCATTCTCAAAGAATTATTCATTGTTATTAGTCCTTTAAAAATTGTTAGATTTTTGGCCCAGAGATAGTGAGTCTTCCTTTGTGATCTGGGAGTCTCGGTTTGGGCATGGTTGTTCTTCTGTGCACTATATGTGACTGGGTCTCCTCCCTGGAAAAAGGGGCTGTGCAAGCAAATGGGGGTGAGAGTGTGGCTAAGTCGTACTCTTGGCCTTAGTTTGCACTACTTAAAAAACAATAGACGCTCCTTTCGGCGTAAATCTGCTGCTTTAAAACCGGGGGACTTGCCCAAATAATGGCAAGTGCCATAAGTAAAAATAACAACAAAAACTATAAAAATCAATTTTTTACTTAGATGGAGCCACTTATATGGAATAAAACTCATCATTAAATTTTGAGATTAATAGTTAGATAAGCTTTAAAAATGTTACTTAATGTTCATCATCTAAGCCCCTTACTGTACATAAAGTTTCATAAACATGTCAGAAATTGAGCGAAAAAAATTTGAAGAAATTCATTATATCAAAGATGGAACAATGAAAATTAAATAATATTTTTTTTAATAAATTTTTGTTTTCTTTATTAAATTCTGCTTAAAGATTATGCCATTAAAGGTACCGATTTATTTAAAAGTACTCTATTTTTTATCGTTTATTGTGTAATATTTAATATAAAAAACTATATTCGAATTGATAAATATTAATTTTATTTTAAATTTTTCAGTAAAAAGAATGTAAATGTACCTAAATATATTCAATGAATTAAGCATTAGCTCACAATTTTAATGAAATCAATCATCTTGAAACTCATATTCTTCATAGTATTGAATAATTCATAAAAATTAAATAGTTCTTTAAAATAATACAGAAATGAAAGTTTTTGTCACTAGGACTTTTTTGAGAACAAAGTAAATTCATTTTTAAATTATTAATTATTTTCAAAAAATAGTATTAAAAATTCTTCTGATTCAAAGAATAAATCCTTATCGTTCTGAAAAATTCAAACTTTTGAGTGGAAAGCTCAAATAAAAAAATAAATAAATAAAATCAAATCAAATTTAAACTCTGTCGGAAAAAGTAATACAAATTAATTTTAATTCTTTATATTTAGTGCTATTACTTCCTTTCAAAGTTTATTTGACTACTATAAATGTTTTTGAAGCACTGAATAATTTCTCGGGCATTCAATAAAATTTCGCCAAGAAACTATTCTAAATAATATATATAATTAAAATTATGCACTTTTTTAACAGTGGCTTGCAGGAACAGTGTCTGATCTGCATAAATAAAAAAAATGTTATTTCATTTTCTTAAATTCAGTATTCAAATATTCAACAAAAGCTGCAAAGCGTAAAAAAAAAGGATCTTGGAGATAAATAATAATTGCTCAACAAATCTAGAATGCTAATTAATATGCTGTTACCATAAGGATAAGATATGAAAGAAATTTTGTTTTCCCAACTCTCTTTAATTATTAATTTTGTGTGAATAATTTAATTGCTTGAAAAGCGAACGGAATAAATAATTAGCATTATTTTAAGCATTACTAATAAGAACTTATTATTTAATACGAATACGAAATAATTCTCCTAATTTAATTAAAGATAGCAACTTCGGAAGGTGTATCAGTAAGAAAGTTAGTTCATCAATTGTCTCCAAGGAATATTTGATTTTCTTTTATCTTATGAATCAGTTAAATACTTTAGATTCTTTTCATTTCAAGAATTAAAATTTGGTAAAACAGAGAAGTGTAAAATAGGAATGAATATAAAACAATTGCAAATATTATGATTTTTAAAAAAATTAAATTAAGCACTCTGGAAAAGTTTTGGTTAAAATTTGGCGAAAATATAATTAAATATTTGATAGAGAATTCATTGTAATCCTATTAGTTATAATTTTCTTTTCTTGAAGAGAAGAATTAAAATAGTATTACAATGATTATAACAGAAATGTTTTAAGACAATAGAGATAAATGCTTGTTGAGAAATGGCGGGAGATAAAAGAAGCCTTTACATTGTTTCTTTTAATTTAATTTAATACAGTAATAATTTAAGTAGTATGATTAATTTGATTAATAATATAATTAATTTTACAATTTTTATAATTAAATTTAATATTTTTGAAAATTTTTGGCTCTATATATGGTAAATTATAATTGAACATTTGATTCAGAATTCATTGATATCCTGTTAGTTATAATTTTCAATTTTTAACGAGAAAAAATTGAATAATATTACAATGATTATAACAGATATGTTTTAAGACAATACAGATTAATTCTGGTTGAGAAGTGGCGGCAGTTAAATGAAGCATTTAGAATTTAAAAAAAAATTGACGCAATGATTACAATATGGTATTCTTTTTATAATTTGCCATTGTCTCTTAAAATAAATTCCTTCGATTATTATGAAATTACACTATTTCAGATAAAAAATTCGCATACCTTTCATGCACTTTTATTTTATTCTTTTTTAAAGAGTTTGACATAAATTGTTATTCGAATGTGTGAAATTGATTTTCTTTACAGTCCTTGAAGACATATAATAGATTCTCATTGTGTTGAAATAATTTATAAATCTAAGAGTACATTAATCTCTTTTTTTTTGTAAACTTTTTCTCGAAAGTTTAGGCAAAGTAGATTTTAAGAAACACTGATTATTATAAAAGAATAAGAAATATTTATAGAGAAACTATTTTTAACAAATTTTCTACTCAAAAATTCTTAACTATGAGGAACTCTTCTTTTTAGAATATTCTGAGGAATTCTTCTTTTTAGAATATTCTGAGAAATACATCTTTTTAATATTCAACGAACCAAAAATCCGATAGATTACTCAGATTTATGGGATGAATTTGTGTTTGTGAACTTAAATACTGAAAAGAGCTGAATATGCTCAAGATACAACACTAAGAATTTAACTCTAAAAAGGCTTAATACATTTGTTTGTTAATATTACACTTTTTTTGTAAATTACTACTCCTTTGATTTCTCTCAACGTTAATATAAAATACATTTCAGAATTCAGAACTAACGCTATTATGATATTAAGGAAATCTGTTATTATTGTTGAATGAATCTGTCACATTATCGATGAGGAGAATAATAATCTGGATGTAACAAAGAAAATAATTTTTGTTCTGAGAATCTATATTGTTAAAAGGAAATATTTAAAATCAAATCTTATTCATAAGAGAATTTTATGATAGAATTTGCTGAGTTATTTTCATAATTTCAAAAGTAACATACTGAAAAATTTATCTATTCACAGCTCAATATTTATTCAATATTTATATGTAGATTTCTGCTAAATTAGTAGAAAAATAAAAAGAAATATTTCATCATTATAAAACAATGTTTTAAACCAAGTTAATAATGAAAATATGATGATATCCTAGTGAAATAAATTACCATATTAGATAAAACATACGATAAGATAGATACATATTAAGTACTTTAATCACAACATGTTCAAAATATTTTTAAATAACTGAATCAGATTATTTGGAATATTTTTAATATTTGGAATAATGGAATATTTTTAAATAAGTTTAAATTATGTGAAAAAATTAAACATTGCTAAGATTGTTAATTCAGCTATTGTGATCAATATGGCACATAAAACTGATGTAAAGCTGACTACTACTTTTCATTCTAAGCTGGTATTCAAATTTTGTAATCAGATTTGTCACACTAATTAGATAGAAAAATAAAATATTTCTAAATATGAAATTTGGAATAATTTTTGATTAAAACGTAGAAAGTTTTACAAATACCTTTGTTTAAATTCTTCTAATAGTAATTCTGTTATTAAATTTTTATTTCATGTAATAAATCATTTTACCAAATATCATCTAAGTTCCAAATATCAACTTAGAATTACACTTTAAAATTCTTAAGTGCACATGCACTAAGACAAACAGGCATATTTCATACTGTCGAACCTCATTTGGAATTTGATATAAACCTGAACGATTGGTTTTAGCAATTTGCATTAAATTTCAGTTAAATGACTTTTTTATGAATGATTAGAATATGAATGTTAAGCTCAAGTATTTTGATTTTATACAATTTATGTGTCTTTCAGTACAAAATAAAACAAGCAAATCCAAATATTATTATGTAAACTAAATTTAACACAACAAGTTTTAAAAAGATCTCGATATACATATATAAACATTTATAAATGCAAAATAATGGCATTAAACGAAGCTGGAATATTTGAGAAATCATTCAAACTGCCGATTCTAAAACTTTTGACGTTCCACTTGTAGTAGTCTTGCCACTTACATGAAAAGTTACTTTGATCAATTAACTGGATATCTTACAGCACTAAGCCTCTCAAAAGACACTTTTCGTCACTTGTTTCAAACAAATAATTACACCTTGTTTACAAAGTCAGGGGGCTATAATATCATTAATTAATCATATTTAGAATGTATTTACCACCCCTGTTTTAACTTTTCAATTTATACTGATTTGAGAGATACAAATTTCACAAGAATGTAAATGAAAGAATAAAAGGAACAATAAGTGATTTTCAAAGTACATTATGACTCAATATTGTTCAAAAAAGTTTCTTTTGTTCAGCTGGGTGTCTTTCCTCTTTGAATCCTACCCTTCAAGTGTACACAAAATATTACTTGTACGGCCCCTCGTGTGAATTGCAGTACACCTCTTCTCTTTTCCAAGTGTTATCTTAGGCGTCGAGAATTTCGGCGAAATGAAGTTTTACTCTTCCGCCTCAGAAATTCCACGTACACCCCCTTCTCAACCCTTACGCTGGTTTCCTTATGGATTTAATTAAATTTACTCGCTTTTAATTAGTTCTCCACTATTGGCTGGAATACTTTACCTCTTGTCTCTTAAAGCAATTCCGTCTCCCGCAAAAGATGCTTGTTTGGTACTAAAGGCGGCGGGCTGGGGGGCCAGTGGGAGGAAATTTTAGCCGCAGGTGACAAGGCCTTCCCATTTGGAATGCATTTCCCGGTTGACACTGTGGTTACCGGAGAATCAGGGGAGTGCATCGGATTTGAATCGATAAATCGGAGAGTGTACATTAGAGCATTCTTCAAAAATCAGTCGCGTCTCCCAGTTGAGTTGCTGGAGCCGCTGCTCCGGCATTCAACCGGTATAAATTAATGAATACGGAATTAAAACAAATATGATCGGGGTGAAGCTCAGACCGGGCTGTTTATTGATTCAAGATATTTAGTTACGAGCAGTTGAAGTTAATTTAAATGCGCTCGGAAGTTTTGTTCTTGAGAGGGAACTTTTAAGATTTAAAATATTTATTGTCTGCTGTTGTGTCTGGAATGTTTTCAAAAATGCTCAGTTATTATTTTCTGGTTTCTGTATGGATGTGAATTTTCTTTTTTACAGCTAAGGAATTTTCAGAGGAACTGAGGAATTTTGACGATAGCTTGGATTTTACTTTAATTAAAAGAAGTCCCATATAGAAAATCACCATATAATATATCACATAATTTTAAACTTTGGATATACTAACAACAATTGAGTTGTCAGGTGTACTGGCCAAGAGGCAGCGCCTCCTTACAGTGATTTTGGCGTCTCGGGTTCGAATCCTGCTTCGGAAAAGATTGTTCTTTACCTTGTGTTCTATTTGCGAGGTGTGTGAATCAGCCTTCCCCCCCCTGTCTAAAGTCTATGTGCAATCGAGTATGCGGGTATCATCTTCTTATGAACTAGAAATCAGGCTTCTGTTCAGGAGTACTAAGGGGCCTTTACCCTCAGACGCTACTATACAAACTAGGCTTAAATCACTCTCAGTGGGCTTGTACAATTGACATAAATAGCAACATGTTTAATTATAAGGATAGTT
>JAOUZG010006535.1:5591101-5631985 GCA_026289955.1 Argiope argentata
CGTTTGATTTTTTTTTTCAACTGAAATTAAAGGATTTTTATTTGTATGCAGTTTTTCGAGGTATAACTTTTAGTTGAACAAAAAAAATTAATTGAAAAGTTAGTTTCTTTTCTAAGTGTGGTAATTCATTTTATATTTAATGTCGAGACATATATGGTATTTTTTTATTAATCACTAATATTGTTTTTTTCTACAGCCTATTTTCCGAATTTTTTATTAACTCTTTTGTATATGAATTAGAGTTCCTATTTCAAATTACATAACCAAAAACATAACGGAATTGACAAATATAATTCCTTTTTAGCAAAGTTAATAAAATAATAATAGTTGCAACCCCTTCCAAAGTATTTTCAGAGCACAGGGAAATAACATTAAATACTTCTGTTTTTTTTTAAGGCACTAGCTCTGGACAAGCCCACTGATGTATCAGTGGATTTAAGACGAAATAATCGTCTCTTATTTGTAGTAGCGCCAACCAGGACCAAGAGTACGACTTTTGCTACTCACTCATCACATTCGCTTGCACAGCTCCTTTTCACTGGGGGGGGGCGTATTCGCATGTATGACAGATAACACACAGAAGAAGAACCATGCCCGAACCGAGACTCAAATCGGAGACGCCTAAATCACGGGAAGACACGCTACCCTTATAGATAAAACGTCGGCTAAAATGCTTCTAGAAGGTATATTCAGCAAACTGCGCATAATATAAGTACAATAATACCCAATATTAATAAATATTAGTTAAAAACTGCATCCATGGTATGTCCCCAAATCGCCTTAAAGACACACACAATATTTCAACTAATTACTACTCTAATTTCACTGAAATATACGAAAGTCAAAATTAGTCTATTTTCACTAAATGCCTTTTACTTAGCAATTTTTTCCCTTTTTTGTTTTATAATAAAATATTTTGATTTTGTATGAAATTTTCCTTTCTTGTATTTTAACCAGCTATCTTATATTTTGTATGAAATTCATAATCTAAAGGTATTACTATTTATAATGCCCAGTTTTAATGTGCTAATTATAAACTATAAATGTGTTTTGAATATTGCGTTAAATGCACAAAAAGTGATTTTAAAATGTATACTAGGTAAAGCAACATAACAAAAGTCAGCCATTTTCACAGATGCTAAGTATCTTGTTAAAACTATTTTATTTTATTATTCTTAAAATGCCAAACTAATATTGCATAATTATATAATTTTACACATATGTTGTTTATATTACAGTTTGCGTTATTCATATTTTTGTGTTTTCAATTATTTATAAACATTTTATACGTACATTATTATTATCTTTTGTTATTTATATTTTTTCTTTATGACCGTCTTCACCTTAGAAAGACCATTTCTTGCAAGTGAATGCTACTTCTGTTACTTTAGTACAAGTAGGACATTAGTGTGCCTATGTACTAACATTATGTACTAACCTATGTTTATTATGTACTAACCTATGCTAACATTAGTGTACCTATGTAGGACATTAGTGTGCCTATGTACTAACATTATGTACTAACCTATGCCTACGTACTAACATTAGTGTACCTATGTAGGATATTAATGTGCCTATGTACTAACAAGTAGGACATTATGCACCTATGTAGGACATTATCTCCCTTTGCACTAAGTGTTACATTAGTACATAGGAGGAGACCAGATAGCCCACCTATTTTTGTACCCTCCTCGGTGGTGAGATCCAACCACCATACCCGAAGCATCTCATCTTCTTTCCTTGAGGTTATGTTCAGATGTTAGAAATAATATTTAAACTGTTTTATGCCTTGAAAGGCTTTCCATCAAAAAAGTGGTAATAAAATATTTCTAACTAAAAAACCAACTCTAACAAAACTTATTATTATCTTACAAAAAAGAAAGAAAGAAAGAAAGAATATATCAGATAACACTGAATAATTGCATAACAATAAAATTGAGCGTTTCCACAACGAACACATATATAAATTCAACATAACAACTTATCCAGTTAGAGATAAAAAAAAATGGCATCCAATACAATGGAGATATTCAAATACACCCAGAAAAACAACTTTTCTTCAAATGAGCTTATCATCGATGAAATATATTTCCAGCCTATAAGCACTCACGATAAATCCCGCTACTCTCTTGTCGCATCTCCGGGCAGAAAGTCATGCCATTACTCCATCCTGATAGGCTACTCTCTGGAGCATGTAAGCTCAAGCATTGTTAACTCCGTGGTTAAAGAGGGATATCTGCCGGATTTTCTGAAATAAACAAATGCGTAGCAGCGGAAAATAAACCTTTATTTCCTTCGGATATCTATCTCGCCTCAGACAGATAACTTATTCGTTTTCCGCTTCGATGAATCACATCAGCCGATGGAGTGCATTCGACCAAGAACTTATGGAGGTAGTCGATAAAACAGCATTTTGAATGCATACAGTCAAGAATTAAAAACTTTGTTTGCTGGCTATAAACATCCAAATATCGAGTCAATGAAGTAGAATCGATGGTGTGTTAGAAGCATTCTTTTGCTTCAGATATTTTTTAAGTGGAGGGGATATTTCTTGTTAGTAAAAATGAAAAAGAAATATTATTGGTAGTTCATATGCTTATGGTTTTGATTTTGCAGGGATACGTGCGAAATTGTTACTTATAACTTTTGCTTATTTTTTGATTCGGCTTTCTTTAAATAAATTCAAACAAAGATTTAAGTCGAATTTTTAAAAATGCAATAAATAAGAGTGCAATAAAAACAATTTCTTAAAAAATAATTATGGTTTCTTTACATTAATTTCATTCATCATATTTCAAAGTTGCAGCAATTACTTATAACTTTTACGCACTTTAGGCTCGGCTTTCTTTTGAAATAAATTCTAGCAAAGAATTAAGTCAATTTGTGGACATGTAATAGAAACTTCGTAATAAAAACAATATATTGAAAAATAGATTATAGTTTT
The DNA here is from genome assembly GCA_026289955.1 of Argiope argentata. NCBI lineage: Eukaryota > Metazoa > Arthropoda > Arachnida > Araneae > Araneidae > Argiope > Argiope argentata. The sequence continues at coordinate 5,594,046 of JAOUZG010006535.1, forward strand.
ATTCATAGTTCTATTTTTCAAAATTTATAATAAATAATAAACATTATAAAATTAAAAATAATCGTCATAGAAACAATATACTAAAAATAATTATAGTTTTTTCTACAGTTTTATTTTTTATATTTATAGGAATACGTGAGAAGTTTTTATTTAAAACTTTTACTCATTTCAGGCTCGGCTTTCTATTAAAATAAATTCAAGCTAAAAAAATAAATAGAGTTTGCAAAAATTTAATAAATAACCACATAATGAAAAAATCTATTGAAAAATAACTAAGAAATTTTGTTCAAAGTATGAATCAAATTTAAAAAAATCAATAGAATTTATAATTATTAAGTTTTAAATATCAACTGAAATTGATCTTTTCTAAATTGATATTAAATAAAATATTGTCATTTCCTTACTATGGCCTTATCATCATGATACGCAACAATTTAATAATGAAATCATTCATTTCCAATTTAATAAAAAATATTTACAAAAAAAGTTTTCAAATCTTCATTATATTATTGAATATCTATTGGTAAATTTTTTGATATTTGTAGACTCTATTTTATGTAGCATCGTCAAATATTTTTTTCTGCACTGTGCTTCTAAATATTTTATTCTCCACTTCAGTTTTTATTTCAGTAAAAAGTGTGTTCATTTTTTTACCAAGTAATCATTTATTTAAATCATGTTCAGTTATTCTAAATGATTGGAACAACGCTGAAAAAATATTTTTAAAAACATTATGAATGAATTTTATTTACGTTTTAATATAGCCAATTAATTTTATGAATGAATATGTTTAGTTATTGCAATCATCATCTTGTTGGAATATGAAGTGGGGTGAAAGATGTTTCTTAGGACTTTGTTGTTTCGTAAAAATGTCGAATGTTATACAAGCAATGATAAAATATGTGTTTTCGAAACTTTTCTGAATTGTCAACTCACTATTTCTTAAGTGTTCTTCCTCAAAATATAATATTTTGTTGATATTAATTTCTTTGTTATCATGCGTCTAGAGCATTAATGTGAAATCTTTGTTTTGAATTTCTATGGGAAAAAAACAAATATAATCTACAAATTTTCAAAACTTGTGAGATAACAGCTTTTATAAATATGATTGCAAAAATTATTATTATTATTATTATTATTATTATTATTATTATAAGAGATAATCCTGTTAAAATATGTAAAATTGCAAATGCTTATTGAGAATTGTGAAATCAAAAATTGAAAAAAAAATCATTGCACTTCTTAAATTAAAAGGGATGTGAGTGTATACATTTAATTAAAGAATAATTTAATTTTTATTAACTTTATCAATGAATTATAAGTAGACAGCAGTGTACATCAAACACATATCTTTTATAATATTTATTTACTATTAATTTATTAAAAAATATTTTGATGTTATATAAATAATCTAATCTTCAAAACTGGATAAATATTATTAGCATACATTTTTACAGCAGAATAGTAAAGAAAAATTATATCTTAACGAAATAAATCTTAATCATGTGAAATCCTATAAACAATGATAATGAATAGTAAAACATTTACAACTAATTAATTTATTTAATAATTTTTAAAACTTTTAAAAGTAAATATGTAATTTTTTTAAGTTTAAGGAAGAATTTTTTAAAAATTTCTTCTGATTCAATTATTTAAATTATTGTAGAAAGGGAAAAAATATTTTTCTACGGAATTCGAATTATTTTCCTAATAATAATTCTAAAAAAAATAATAATTCTAATTTTAATAATTCTAAAAAAATTAATTCTAATTTAATTTTAATAATTCTAATTTTAATAATTCTAATTTTAATAATTCTAAAAAAAATGTAGCATGCATAACAAAGCTTATTACAAATTTCCTTTCACCGCTTAATCTATGTATTTATTTAATCTTCTGATCAGACAGCATATCTTAGTTTAAGGATTTATTACACTTATGTTTATCCTTTCACCGCTTAATCTATGGATTTATTTAATCTTCTGATCAGACAGCATATCTTAGTTTAAGGATTTATTACACTTATGTTTATCCTTTCACCGCTTAATCTATGTATTTATTTTATCTTCAGATCAGACAGCATATCTTAATTTAAGGATTTATTACACTTATGTTTATGTAACCCGAGTGTGTGGCGGCTGGCGCTCGTTAAATCATTTCGTGGTCGCAAAGTCCTTCATGTCGAGAGTAGTACCACTTTGGGTACTGGGTCAGAGGTGATAGCTGTCTGTTCCAGGTCTAAATATCGATCTGAGACGAATGAATGAATATGCATGAATGAAATCCACCCCCTAAAAAGGGTTGTGACGTGTGTCGTACTCTTGGCCCTAGATGGCGCTCTTTGTAAAACAAGAGACGTAAATCTCCGGCTAAAATCTGCTGATATATCAGTGGGGCTTGTCCATGGCAAGTGCCATAAGTAGCAACAACAACAACATGTTTATGTATGAACATAAAAATGACCTCGGCTTATTTTTGCAAGAACAACCTAATGTAGGATTTTGCATTATTTTTTCCGACGAATTATTCCAGATTTAAATACTAAATTCAATTACTCGATGCAGATGTCAAACATATGCATTTTATGTTTAAAAAATTATAGGTCGATTTATTTTGTTTGCCTGAAATATTATAATATATTGTTTCTTTTATATTGGTGTAAGCGGGGGACAAGGTGATTTTAAAAAAATGATTATAAAAATTACCATAGAAAAACTACAATTTAGTTTATGGCTTGTTTGATGTATTTATAAGGTGTTTATGTATATTTATAATACAGCCATATATGTCAGTGCAGTACAATGTGAGCACACTTAATTTCTCAAAAAAAATCAAGGTGATATTTCAATACTCATCAAGAATTGTCCAACATTTCGATCGCATACACTAAACATAGCAAGCCGGCATCCTGGCATACGGGTAGCCCACCTTCCCAATGATATGAGAACCCCGGGTCCGAGTTTCGGTTTGGGCATGGTTGTTTTTTTATTCTATCTGTAAGGTGCATAATTGTGCCCCCCCCCCCTGTGAAAAGCAGATGTGCAAGCGGATTTGATGAGTGAATAGTAAAAGTCTTACTATTGACCCTAGCTCGTGCCACTACAAAACAGGAGACGATGATTAGGCTTCAGTCACTGATTACTCAGCGAGCTTGTCCATGGCAAGTGCCATAAGAAACAACAAGCAACAACAAACATAGCATATTTGACCTTAACCTGAAAAGCTATAATGCCTTTAATTGTCAGTGCAAACACTCTATCATTAAAACAATCCCAATATTTACATATTAGCGATTTGAATTCGTGGAACCAAAGAAACAGATTGAAAATTTTGAGGTCATTGTTAACAATGGAATATAACTATTGCTGCTTTAACTGAGAATCCCATGAATTAAAAAAAAATAAGGACATGATAAGTAAAAGTAAAAATCCCTAATCAATAAGAAACACCCCATAGTAAATATTTTAAATATCATATTTAAGGGTTCTTTCGTAAACATTTTTGTAATCAACAAATGAAATTATGACAACAATGTAGTTTGCACCCTGTAATATGCTTCCATCTTTCAAAATAATGATATCTATTTGGAAAACAAGTTCAGTCCTTCTAATCAATTCCAATCTAGAAAATAATTTCTAATTTGATCTTTAGAATTGGTAAAACACTATCGTTCAGTTAATGCAAAATATTTGAAAGCATGCCGAAAGACGAATCTTATTATATCCTAATTAAGTTCTAGGAAATACCCTGGCGAACATATTCTAATCAATCACTTCAAAACGGCATTACACAAATATACTAAAAGGTTTACACGTTGTATCTTGTGAAAGTTCCTCGTTCTCTTTTATCCACAGAATAGCATAAAGTTTTGCCAACGCATCTGTGTGGACACAATCTAATTAATTAACAGAACATACCATGCTCGCCCCCCCCCTCTCTTGAGAATAAAGTCACAAGGGAAGTGCTTTAATTATGTTTTAGAAATGCACCATAATAGATTGAAGAATATGCAGCTTGCAAGAGAAATGTATGCTTTATTCAGAAATGAGTCACATTTCACAATATTAACACTCCCATTACATTTCGGAATTGAATAGGTAATTTCTACGTATATAAATGATTTCCTAGGGTTTATTATATCCATAATTATCTGGAAATGTTAAAGGTATTTATTAAAAATGTAGAGAAAATTTATTTTAGTAGAATTATTCCATTTACTATCCACATAATATTTTGTTATAATAAATAAAATTCAATAGTATTTATGAAATTAAAATTCTACATATTATTTACAATCAGTTTAAGATAAAATTATATACAATGAGATTAGGAAAAGAACATTACCATAGAATTAAATTATGCTATTTTTGTAAAAAAAAAACCCTATAGCATATTTCCTTTTCAAGAAAAGTTATTTTGGTGAAATATTGTATTAATTTGTAATATTATATTTTATTATAAATTCAGGAATATAGTAAATTTTATAAAATCATTAAATACTATTTTTATAAAAGTTAAATTTTAAAATGAACAATTCATTTTTAAAAAAGTGGTATGAAAAGAATTAGTCAATTAAACTATCCAATTTTAATATAATTATTCTTTAATTGATTATTCGCTACGAATTTCTGTATTAAATAATTTAATACAGTAATTTTTAAATGTTAAAAAAAAATCCCCATTTTAAGTAGCTAATTATTATTATCTAGCATCACAAATGCATTCACTCTGTTTATCATATTCCATTATAACATGAATAATTAAATACCTAAATCTTTCATATTAACCTTTTTCATTCTAACAAATAAAAAAATCTGTATTATAGAACTTTAAAAAATGTTGTCATTTAAAAAAAATTCTTCTTTTAAATTGACTTAACATGTCATACTACGATCCATATCAAAAAGTAACAAGACACGTAAAATTAAATGAAATAAGAAGTCAAATATTTGATTACATTTTTCATTCAACTGCAAACGAATACATTCGAATTTTTCTTGATAAAAGCAGGTATATAAAAATTGCATTATATAATTTGAAATATATAAAATATTAAATTGGATTGCAAAGAAAATAAATTAATGTCTATTGTAAATTAAATTTTAAAATTGATTTTTAGAAAAATCTTATTTTAATAGTAATAAATAGTTAATCCTGATAAAACATTGTATGAAATATAACTGGAGAAAACTCTAAATTTTAAAATGTGTAATGATATATAATTTTTTTTACATATAATATTCTTTATCGATCTGAAACTTTGAATATCATTCATATCTCAAAATTAATAATATTAATTTTATATAGTGTATTGTTAATAATGAAAATATTAAACTGGGTCGATTTTACTTATGACATATATTCTTACATGAAATATGAGTAGAATTTTTATTTTTAATCAAAAGATTTTAAAATTAGCTTTTACTATAAAAGAGAGGAGGAAAAAAATTTATTATTCCAATTATATTTAAAATTCATCATCCAATGAATTCATCGTTCGAAATTGAAATTACTGCATCGTAATTTGCTCTAATATTGTAAAAGAAGGATGTTTTTTTATAGACTATTAGAGTTATATAGACTAGATTGTTTCAACTACAGATGTCAAATTCGGCAAAAACCTAATTAAAATAATCTGTAAATGTGCAAATTGGAGAAATTGTTTTTTTTTTAATTTTAATTATTTTAAATTGTGCTAGATATACTCATTTTTCTTAAATATCATTTCACAAAAATCAACTTATATATTTATTTTTTTAACTATGCTTTAAAGAATGTCAATTTAGGTATCACTCATCATTTTTAATTTTTTGGCAGATTTTTTAAAAAAAATTAAGCCATGTTTGGAACCAAGTTTTATTGCTCTTACAAATATAAGGAAAGAATATTCTTTGATTCATCAAATATTTGATTCCGTGATTGTCTTCCATTAGTGAGAGGTGATTCAGTTTATTATCTACACTAATCAAATATGGAATAAGAAAGTGTGTTTGCGAACGATAACGTACGATTAGATGACAGATTACTCGGTCAGGTACGATTTTATTGATATTGGAATGGCATCGGATTTTATTCCATTTGGAATACATAACGTCTAGTAAAGTATAGGTTATTGAATTAACACATGTTTAATATATTATAATTCTGTGCTAAAAATTACTTTATAGAGGAAATGACGAACATCAAATTATGCATAAAGAATTAATTTGTAATTAATACGATTAATATTCAGGCATTCCATTTGAAATATCAAAGACATCAGACATACCAAAACCGTTCAGCTTGTAATAAATTCAGTCATTGAACTGTCAAATTTAGATTTGACTCATAATTGAATCTTGGAGAAGTAAATCATACAAAAAAAAAACCTTGCAATTTTGAAGATATTGTAACATAAAGTAAAGTTTCCAGCATTAAATTGTTGAATAATAGCCAGAATTATGTCAAATGAATTTATTTGTCATTGAAATTTCTTTTTTATCATATTTAATTTTTCATGTGAATATGATTTACATGTTTATCATATTTAATTTTTCATTTGATCATGAATCACATGTTTATCATATTTAATTTTTCATTTGAATATGAATCAGATTTTATCTTATTTAATTTTTTATGTGAATATGAATCACATGTTTATCATATTTAATTTTTCATGTGAATATGAATCACATATTTAATTTTTCATGCGAATATGAATCACATATTTAATTTTTCATGCGAATATGAATCATACGTAAATCATATTTAATTTTTCATGTAAATATGATGTAGCGAAAATAATTTGTATTCAAAATAATAAGAATAGCATACATTGCATCCATAAATTGGTTGTAATTTCTGGACTAACAATAATATATGATTTTAGTTTATATCAAGATAACATTTTAAATAAGAAAAATAAACTTCCTGTACCTTGGACGACAAGCTCCACGGTTGAGTCATCATGCCCGTAACGGTTTGCTGCTCTGCATGAAAACACTGAAGAATCTTCCCTTCGAACAGAGTGGATACTCAGCTGTGAAGTCAGTCCGTCATGGTGATCGTACTGCCTTTTACTGTATCTGCGCTTTGGAAAAACATAATTATTCGTTTTTCTTCGGTTTTCTCATATTCGAAACTCTGTCAAGCACAAACATTTAAAAATATTGTTGAGCTACACTATTGAAAATATTGATGACTAATATCCTAATATAAAAATATTTAAAAACATTATTGATTTTTATTTATTTCAATTTGAGGAATTCTTTATTATTACGTCTTCTGAAATAATCTTTACCCTTTAAATGGAAAAACCGACTTTTTATGTAAATGATCTTGTTAAAAACCATCAAATTTTTCATTCATTTGCTTATATTTTGGTGGTAGGAAAGAATATTTTTTAATATAATGATGTTTACAGGCTTACTTTCTATATGTAAATTGCTACTAGATAACAGTAAGATGGACGCAGTAATATTATAAAACGCTTTACAAAATTGACAAATGAACTTAGAACTGCTAAACATTGAATGGAGTTTTTTTATTGAGCAGTAAATATTCAATAACAAAAAAATAAGATTTTCAAGGTTTTAATTGCCTTTTAATTAAAAATTCAATCGAAAGCCTAACAATTTTTGTTCAATAAACTCTAATTACAATATTAAATAAATATCTTTATATCAGTTTATAATTAAAATTAATAAACTTTTCATTTTTATGAATTTCACTTCAGTAAAATATTTTCTCTAATATTAATAATTAAAAAGTATAATTAAATACGATTCGAAAATATACTTTCCATTTGCTTTAGTAACAAATTTCATAAATTTTAACTTTTCTATGATATTTTCTGAATTTTTTTATTTGCGTTTATGTTTTATTATTACAGCATAATTTTTTTAAAAAAAATAATAGGTTAAACAAACGTGATACATTATCATGTTACTATGTTTAAAATTAACATTTCAAAGAATTTTCGATAAGATACTTTCAATAAGTTTTATAATTTTTGTGATTGTTTTTTCAACATTATTTTATTGTAATCCAAATGTTCTAAATTCCTTTATTTAAAAAAAAACTGTGATATGGCTGTCTTGTTTTTTCCCATTAGATGTTTATACAGCTTAATGGTCTGCTTAAGACATCGATTGATTGATTACGACAAACATTACAATCAGAAAAAAAAAACATCAATTGATTGAAAGGAAAAGTTAGAAACTTTTTTATTTCTATTAGTAGGAAAACAGGTAATTGGATTTCCAGGAAGTTAAATAGTTCAGGAATTAAAAAAAACTCGTCGCAATGACTTCAGAGGTACTTTAGACAATATAGTCAGATTATTTGAAAAGTTTGACTTATACGCAAAGCTATGCTTTGTAAAGTTTTTTAGGGAATAATTAGCAGTTTCGAAAGCTTCTTTTTATATTGAGCGAATATAATTGACTGAGAAATAGATTTTAAATATATATGTTTAGCCAATATTATTTAAAAAATATGAAAATAATTAAAAATGAATTTAAAAAATTGAAATCTACTCAGATTTTATGTTTTCATGAGAGAACATTATTATTTTAAGACATTGTTTGTGTTGATTAATTTAAATCGTTAACCAGTTTGAACAATTGATTTCAAACAATTATGTGGCGCATGCATCTATATAGCGAGAATAGGGTACATGGCGAACATTCTATCAAGTTGTAACTTTTTGTTGGTCGCCAAATGTGACAATCATCTTTATTATGTATAGATTTACAAGATCTTTAAAATAAGAAAAATTAGTCATTTTCTTATTCGTATTAAATATAATGGGGATACAAAAAATGATTTGAATCTTACACAATTGTAATTCTATACAATTTGTAATTATTTCTCATTTTGAGAATTATAATTCAATACCCCAATTTATGCTCAAGAAACGTAAAAAGAAACAAAATTTGCAACTTATTTTATTGCTTATTTAATAGTAATTTTTAAAAAACCAATTCTTAAAAAATCTTTCTCTAATGTTTTACAGAACCTGCTATGTCTCAAAAATAGCATTTGCGATTTGACGAACTATTAAGTAAATATATCCAATTAATTAAGAACAGCAGAAGCTTATTTATATTTGTAAATATAAATTTAAGTCTTCATTTCTTAAAAAAATAAAAATTTTGCATTTATGAAAAGAACTCAATTTTTGTTTGAAATATATTTTTGTGTATTTTTAAAAACTTAAATACTTATTGAACATAGATAACTGTTTATTAATATATAATTTAATTAAATCTGATTTTTTTACAAAGCAAAGAAACCAAATTTTAAATTTTATTATTTATAATATGTTTTACAAAAAAAAAATTATATTCCTGCAAAATTTCTAATTTCTATTTCATGAAAAAAAAATAACTTTTATTATTTGTAATAAAGAAATAAACAGAATAAACAGAAAAAATTACAAAAACAGAAATTAATTAAAAATTTATTATTTGTAATAAACAGAAAAAAAACACTTTTAAATATGATAAAGAAAACTTTATTTAAAAATTAAAAAAAAATACTTGTATTCAATGTTATGAAATGTTTCCGTAATAAGAATAAAACTTTTGAAAATTATTCGAAAGATCCAGTTAAATCTTGAAATAATAGCATACTATATTACTAGCTTTGGGAACATTCTCTACTTTACAGAGCAACAAAATGTAGCAACAGGTGCAATAAACCCTCTAAAAAAAGTAAAATTAAGAAAAAAATAAAAGTGAATAAGTGAATAAAAGGAGAGAGAATGTTAGCAAAAGGTGAAATGCATGCTCTCTTTTAAAGTCTTTAATGGCCAGTGGGTGAAAATCACGTAGCTGAAAAGCAGTTTGCAGCGGACAATGTACCTGGGTATTGTTTCATTGCCAAGCAGCTCGCCATCTTTGTACCACGTAATAGTTATGGGTCTGTCCCCTTGGGCTTTGCAGTTCAGATTCACTTGATCGCCTTTCTTTGCTTTCTGAGCGTTGAATTTCGTTTTGAAATGGGCTGGAACTGGAAATATATATTTGTTAGTATGAAATAAAAGGCAAGGAACCGGATTAGTTTAAAGTCAATTAAATCAGTTGGTTTAAAAACAAATAAAGTAAGTTATTGCGTTGACTAGTCGAATTTCTGTGAAATATTAAATTTTTGAACAGTCCGTCCTTATGATATTGTCAATAAGTGAATAAAGGTCTTATAAGGAATCAGTTTTTTTTAAAAAAAATATTATTATTAAAGTAAGTGACTGTGCTGCTTAATCGTATGACAATGAAAATATTAAACATTTTGAATTCAATATTCTTAACTTTTCAACAGTTAGTCCTTATGAAATCGTCAATAAGTGAATAAAGGTCTTATAGGCAATCAGTTTTTTAAAAATATTATTATTAAAGTAAGTGACTACGTTGATTAGACGTATTTCAGAGAAATATTAAATATTTTGAATTCAATATTCTTTATTTTTCAACAGTGTGTCCTTATGAAAGCATCAGTAAGTAAATAAAGGTCTTATAAGGATGCAGTTTTATTTAATATTATTATTAAAGTAAGTGACTGCGTTGATTAGTCGTATGACAGTTAAAATATTAAATATTTTTAATTCAATATTCTTAATTTGAAACAAGTTATTGGTGTAAAATCCGTCGAATTTGTTCGAGCTCCTTATTTTTTAAAATGATTTTTGTTTCCATATTTTGTGATTTAAGGCTATGTTTATGCATTTAAAAATTGTTTTCTCGAAATATAAGTGTTTGTAAAATCATCTTAAGAAAACCTTTACGAAGTAAGCAACCATGCATATTATTTATTCAAATTTGGTGTAGTAATTTATGAATATTTCCTAAAGTTTTTAAATATAGAAAAAAATCTATAACTTGAAAAAAGTTTTATTATTGTTTTAATATTTCAAATTATGGAATATAGGAAATTTCAAGTTATTTTTCAGTCGTAACCTGGTCTTTTATGACCGGAGTGAAATAGAAACAATAATCTTCTTGGCTACAAAAATGTCTTTTTTGCTTGATTTTGAATGAAACAAGCAAAGAATTATTCATAAGACGCCTTTTACGCAAAAAAAAAGTTTCTGCATGCTTTCAAACTTGATTTCGATATCAAAAGATAAATTTTTGTTTCATAAAGGTTTTTAATCGAGTTTATAAAAAATGTTAAAAATATGAGCATTTTATTTTTAAAAAAATAGTAAACTTCATTCATAAATCAGATACTTTAAACTACTACAGTGAAAATTAAGAAGGAGTTTACTGTTAGATAAAATCAAATATCACAAATAAATCTAAAAATGGTCAAATATTATAAAGTTGGAATTCATTTTCCCTATTATTAGAGCAAAATAAACGTCATGAAATATTCTATAAATCTTTAAATTCCAACCATTAATTAAAAAGGTTTTTTTTTTTAATTTATTTCTAAATAACTCCTATTTCTTTCTTTAACAATAATTAAAATTTTCTAACTTGCTAGTTTTTGGAAAATGTTGAAATGCCAAAGTTATATTGAAAATTTATACAATGAATAATTTATTGAAAAATACGAATATTTTCTTTAATAACTATAATAAAACATATGTTTGAACACGACAGATAATTTAATTTAAAATTGTTTTAATTTTATCACAACATTTAAATCTGTATTAATAATTTAAAAATAACACACGCTGTAACAAAATATAGATTTTCATTTTAAGTTATATATATAAACTAGAAAGGGTATTATTTCATTTATCACATTTGTTTGTTGATGGATTTTTTCATATATCTGCTTTTGTTTAAAATTAATTTTCTGGCAAATTTAAATGTATATTATTCCAATATCCTTATTATTATTAATACTGGTTGATTCATTTGATTTCCCATTTAATCAAATAACAATAAAGAATCAAACTAATAATAGCAGTTTCTTAGCTCCCAGTTGCTTTTTGGTGAATTTTTTTATATGTAGCATAAAAATAAGTAACTGCTAATGGGGGATATTATTTTTATAGAAACAGAATTATTATATTTTCCTAGCATTTTTAATATTAAATAACTTGATCGTCTATATAATCAAATATCAATAATGAGAAACAATTAAATTTTATTGATATTTTGCCCAAGGAATAGACTGAAATATCAATATTATATTGGTGATTTTAACCGAAAACTTTTTATTTAAGAAGATAAAACCAAAAATTCTATAATTTTTAACAACGAATGTTGATGATTTAATTCATAGTAATTTTAAATCTATTTCTGTATTTCAATATACATGCTTGAATATTTTATAATAATAAATTCTGTACGTTGCTAAGCTTTGATACTTTGAGCATTTAAATAAAGTGACTAAAATTATATTAGAATTGAAATTTTTTTTATCTGCGTGTTGATGGATTTTTTCCCATGTTACTGGAAGATTAATTATCCCCGTGATGGGATTTTTTTTTTCTCACTCAGGAGGGAAATATGGCATTTTCCTAGCATTAGAAGCATTATATATTTTTTGCTAATGCATCTTATTAATTTTAGTTTAAAGTTCCAATGATATTTAGAGTGTTATGCTCCATTCTGAATTCGCCTTCCAGAAAATTGTTAGGGTTTATTTTATTTTATTTTTTATGTTTTAAAATTCTGATTATGAAATAACAGCCTGCAATAGGGCAAAACAAAAATGACTTTAATTTTTTTAGACTTTAACTTGGTAACATTGCGACAATGCTGCCTTTTAGGTTCAAAAACAATTTTTTAAAATTTGGTTATAATATTATTATATCTTGAAATGCTGCAAAAAAACTGAAAATTAGTAAAAAAAAATATTTTTTAATAGAAATTTATAATGTAGTCTTTTAAACCAATTTCTGAGATTTTGGTTTGGTAATAGTGAAGAAAAGATAGCTTTTAGATAAAAAAAAATAATTTTCAAAAAATTGTTGCAATTCAACAATATCTCAAAATGCAGCAACTTTGTTAAGGATACAAAAATTATAAAATTTGATAAAGAATTTTTCATTTTTATAATTTTATAAAATATGATTTTAATACATTTATAGGCATTAAAATTGGAAAAATAATTATCTGCAAAATATAATAATAAAAAGTGAATTTTTTTATGCCAAATTTTGAGTTACTTGCTTATGTATCTTTAATGCTTACAAATGTGAAGCTGCAAAATTTTTATTTATACTTCATTGCCACATTAAACTGTTTTTAGTTAAAATTTGGCATTTTAACGTGTGAGTCACTTTTTGCTCTTATCTTTTCGCATTATTATCTTATCTCTTGAGACTGAACCCCAGAAAGTTTGCTCAGTTTCACATCTCTTTCCACTTTTAGTTTACATGTGATAAGGGAGCCTTTGAAAACTGATACCCGAGTCCCCTATCTATTTAGTTCAGTTTCAATTGCTTTCTGTATAAAGTTTTTGAGACAGAAACTGGCAACATGTTTTAGAAAGGGGGTTGGAGTGCATTTACATCATTTTTTCCAGACGTGAGATCATGTCGATGTAATCCGTTGCATCCAAATTTATCTTTTTAAATTTAAACTCCCTGATTCTGTTCTTGCTTTTAAAACACGTTTTAAACCATGTTATCTTTGAATTTTATTCATCGCTTAGCATGGTCGAAGGATATGAAGGATATTTCTGAATCACAAAATACTCATTAAAAAATGCTCTGGTCTATAACGTTCTTGAGATAGTCGGATAAAGAGGGAATACGCGTCAAGGTTAAATAGATATTTGGATACACAAGTAGATGAAAGTTTTAACTATCATGTCAGAGCATGATGTTGTTTGGGGCATGAGGTATGTATCAACAAACATTCCTCGGTGAAAAATTGAAATTTTATTATCTACAAGAGCATCAGAAAAAAATCGGCTTTTAATAACGGAATTCCATTTTATTTACAAAAGCTCTGTTTTTTTTTTTTTAAAATATTTAATTACTTCAAAAAAAATGTAATTTTGAGCATGCGATTATATGAAATAAATAAGAAATGTGATATTTTTTAAAACAATAGAAATGCGAGACAAAGTTTTTTTATCGTTTGCTATACTAAAGTGACTCATTCAATAAAACGATGAAAATGAACCAAAATATAATTTAACTTGCACGAGCACGTGGTGCGTGGTCATTCAAGAAATAATGTTCTGACATGATACAATGAAATATTCATAGCAAGTTTCATTTCAATCTTTATTTAATATTAAATCACATAGGTACTTGGTAGTCGCTTTTTGTAAAGAACATCGCTGTCTGTATCGCCAATAAAGCTTTCCGGGACTCAAGTACTTTCTTTTTCTTTTATGTTGTTCTTGATTAAACTTACTTTTTCTGTATTATTTACTCTTTCTCGCTTCTTCTTCACAGCGCTTGTGGTAGCAATATCAATATTACGTATAATTCTTTTCCTATTAGAAATTTGATCTCTTAGAGCTTTTCATTCCATAACAGGCACTTTTTTCTCTTTTATACAAGTCAGAAATGTAAAATAAGCATCTAGCTTCTTGTCTACATTATGAGAGGTTGAAATGAAACTTATCTGAACATTTTCTAGTTATAGACATTAATAAATTCCTTTATTTACCATGATAAGTTTTATCGTTTGTGAAATCCTTTTGTTAGAAGCAACGGAAAGCTCTTGATCATATTTGTTCTATTATGGAAACTAAAGTGTCACCTATTTCGCTTAAAGAAGGATCCTTCTCTGAAGCAATTTTGAGAATATATATATCAGTTACACTAGATTATTAGGTAGTAAGTTCAAGCAAATCACTAAATTTCTCCAAAATTGAGCACTTCGATATTTGTCTTGTCTTCACTAATTTAAAGTGAACCATTTTTACCCACAACAAAGCATACAAGTGAACAAACTAACAAATTAGTTAAGTTAATCGATTACACAATAGATAAAACGGAGAAGCGAACTTATCTGAACTCAACAAAGCTACTGATTATAACCAGTTGTGTCCTTGACACCAAATACAGTTAAATCTCTACCTTATTTCAATACCAACCGCTCCGACGATGACTATGCTATTGCAGTAGTAAAACTGTTTCTATAGTTTTATTCATATGACAATGCCTAATGGAAGCTTTGTATTTCATAATCAAGAAACCCAAAACTCCATTAAAAAAACTGCAAAAAGTGTGTTTTTATGAAATTTTAACGTCCTTACAGAAACTCGAAATGTCCTTTAATATTTTAATAACTTTTTTTCTTATCTACATTAAACGGCGCAGGCTTTCTGGAGAGAGATAGCACGCCTTCCTCATAATCTGGGCGTCCTAGGTTCGAGTCCCGGTTAGGGCATGGTCATTCTTCTGTGTTCTATCTGTGAGACGCGTGAATGCCCCCCTAATAAAAAGGGGCCGTGAAAGGGAATGTGATGATTGTGTAGCTAAAGTCATTGGCGCTACTTCAAACAAGAGGCGTTCATTTCGGTTTAAATCCACTGATGCATCAGTGGGCTTGTAGATGGCAAGTGCCATTAGTAACAACAACAACATAAAAAAGCAAATTTTCCTTGCTGTTACAAATTAAAAATCAAAACTGATTTTTTTTCATTCTACTTAAGTTTGCAGTTATGTTTTCAGTACTAAAATTCGCAATATTGATATAAATTTTTATTACTCAATATCTACTAATTTCTATTATATATTTTCATATTGCTTATCAAGAGTTCGAGAAATATTTCTAAAAAATCGACTAGGCTCATAAATGCAGTTTAACTGCCCTCTACAAATATTATTTGAATTTAATCGGTAATATAAAACTTCATTTTCTATTAGACTTATTGGAATATGATTTTACTAATGGATAAGTTAATTAAAAATTTATAGGCTATCTTCAGTTATTTTATAATTTTTAAACATTTTTACAATTAAAGTAATGTTTAAAAAATTTGCTATAAAAACATTTGAGTTTTGAAAAAATAGAAAATCAAAGGATCATTACATTAGGATTATAATTCTCTTGAAGAAAAGTTATAACTTTTTATCATTATAAAAAAAAACTTACGTCAATAAATAATTGTTACCAGAATTATTAAATAAAGTTTACTTATCAAAAGAAAAATTTAGATAATCAAATTTCATTAGATACAAATAAGGGTAAGTGGTTTTAATAAAAAAATTTAGTTGATCAATAAATAAAAATAAGCAAAAATTCAATTCAATGCGATACATCATAATTCTAATATAGTTGTGATATATTTAATGTCTTTTTTCTGAGACAAAAATATATGATACAGATTTTAATAAAATTCTAAATAAAATTCAGATTGTCTTTTAAACAAAATCTTAAATAATAAAAATAATAATCAAAAAAAATTTAAAATATTATTTCATGCATCTTTTTTATCGTAAGATGTTTAAAAGTTTATAATTAAGATTTTAATAAAATTCTAAACAAAACCTTAGATACCCTTCTAGACAAACCGTTAAGTAATGAAAACAATAATCTGACCAAAAACTTAAATAATAAAAGCAATAATCGAACAAAAATAAAACCTTACATAATATTTCGTGCATATTTTTTTCTGAAAGATGACCACAAACATATAATACAGATCTTAATAAAATTGTAAATAAAATATTAGATAATCTTCTGTTTTTTACAAAATCAATAGTAAAACGTTTCTTATTAGAAACCATGTTTCAAAAACATTTATATGTTTTTGGTTAATTTTATATTTCAACTGCATTCTTTCCCTATAGACTTTAATGCTCATAAAGTTTTCCAATAATTTTGTTAACAATTCAATTTCTTCTTCGAAAAAAATCTTTTCGAATTCCCAAGTGAAATGTAAGATATATTATATTTACCGAAGAATATTAGATAAAAATATCTTCATTATTGTTAGAATTTCTTTCAAGATACTAAGCTAAGAAAGAGAAAATTAATAAAAAAATAATAATTTCCCAAAGGAGTAGAACTCCGTTGAGTACTGATTTATTATAGATTTTGGATTTTTTTCTTAGAAAAAGTTATGTCCTCCGATCCAGTAGGGGATTAAGAGATGAAATAATAGCAAATCCGACTTGGAGAATTTTGAAATTTTGTTTTTATAAGATTTTATTGCGCGTGGGAAGTTTTATTCTTTTTATTTATTTTCGAAGGGAAAAAAAATTAAAGCTTCTTTAATTTGGTTTTTACAAAGCGAAAGAGATTTACCTAAACATGATTTGGATTAACTTTTTCTTATAGAAATTATAATAAAGTATTTGTCTGAAAAATTATTTCTATAATACGATCTTATTAGAACTGGTGGCGATTAAAAATTCTCTTCAAAAATGAAGTATGACGCTGAACGCAATATGGAAAGGACTTACGTAATTTCTGATTCTAGATCAAATTTAATGATCTTTGATTTTGTTGGTTAAATTAAATCAATAAAATACCACATATTAAAATGAAACTTGTAATGCATATTTCAATGTATCATGTCAGAACAATTTTTTGAACTGCCACGTACCACGTGCTCGTGCAAGTTCAATTATATTTTTATTCATGTTGATTGTTTCATTGAATTAGTAACTTTAGTATTGCAAATGATCGAAAAAACTTTGTCTTCCATTTATTGTTTAAAAAATATTACATTTTCTATTTATTTCATATAATTAAATGCTCAAAATTACATATTTCTATGTTTTACTTGCTGTAGTAATTAACTTATTTTTTTAATCAGAACTTTTAAAAATAGGAGGGTAACACGTTATTAAAAGCTGATTTTTTTTGAAATGCTAGTGCAGATAATAAAATTTTTATTTTTCTTCTACGGATTTTTGTTGACTCCAAAAACCTCATTCCAAAAGCAACACCACGCTCTGACATGATAAAAAGCTGCTGAACTTATCCTTTAAATTATCTAGATCAGAGCACACTAAGAGCATATTGGATGTGAAAAAGCAGATATGCTAATCAAAGAAACTTAGAAACTCAAGAAATATTGTCCCAGAAATCCAAAATCCAACTAAGAAACGAGACTAAAAATATTAATAATTAAGTGACCCCCTGTGAATTAATTACTAATAATTCACAGAAGAAACGGAATGGGTCAAAGAGAGTCCCAGCTATAAATTTTAATAATTAATTTATTAACCCAATCGAGGATAATTACTTTCTTAATCAAGTAGACTAGATATGGTGTATTTTCTATACATCAAAATCATTTCTTTTAGCGGTCTTCTCTTTTGTTCTATTTATAAGTATCGCAACGAAGAAGGTTCTATAAATACTATACCAAAGCCTAACCAGTATGGCCCGGAATAAAGACTCAGATAGTCAAGAAATTGGATGAATTTTAACATCAAAGAAATCTTTAAAATTCTAGTCATTAAATCTTCTATTAAGGACATTGTCTTTAGCTCTGTGATAATGTAAAAAAAGACCAATAAGCGTTTTCTCTAGAGAGTTCTTTGTTGTTTTCTAGTGTCCAATATCTACAAGTGTCTACAGGGTTGTTCATCGGTGATTCCATCAAGTTTCTGGCCTCTGGCTAGGTCGGGGTATTGCTTGCATATTTAATTGAACGTAAAAATAGCACATATATATATATATCTTTTTTTTACTGAGCAGTTTTATAAAACTGAGAATGTGTGCTGTCATTTCATATCCTTTAATGGACATCCAAATGTATTGCAGTTATTAAACAATCAAATTTTGCACTAAGCCAGATCTTTAAATTTCTATTAGCTATACATACTCGCTTATTTAAAATCATTATTAAGAAGAGTTGATATCATATTCATCAAATGTGTTTGACATAAACTTTAGAGTTAATTGATATTCTTCAATATTAGGAAACACATAATTTTCACGGAAAAAGAAAAACGATAATCACATTCTGCTACATTTTGCAAAGTATCGTGAATTTACCGAAAAGGACATTTTTATTATCTGCTTATTTTTAGATCTCACTCATCTGTCATTCATTTTCAGGCTTTTATTTCTAAATAGTGATTAAAATAGGTTCAACAGCACTCTATTATTAAAATTTTTCTGGCTAGTCTTTAGAAAATGTTGAATACTCAAATTTACATTGATGATTTTGATAGTGAATAATTTATATGAAAATAAAAAAATGTCTTTGATATCTGTAATAAAGTTTAAAGCATATGAATGGGAAAAAAAAAAGATAATGTAATATAAAATTACTCAAAATGTATCCTAGTATTTTAATACTTGTATTTGAATAATTTATAATAATCAATATATTTAAAAGTACTACACTTTTCAGCGAAATATAAAGTAATTTAGAAACCAGAGCCTGGCATCCTGGCAAAAAGGTGGTGCGTCTTCCTCATGACGTGGGTTTTCCGGGTTTGGGTCCTGGTCAGAGCGTGGTTGTTCTTCTGTGTACTATCTGTGAGGTGTGTGAATGTGAACCCTGTAAAATGGGGCTGTCCAAGCGAATGAATTAAGTGTGTGTCATTACACTTATGAGAAGTCAGACTTCTGACCTGAAGTGCTCAGGGTTCCATACC
The DNA here is from genome assembly GCA_026289955.1 of Argiope argentata. Lineage (NCBI taxonomy): Eukaryota > Metazoa > Arthropoda > Arachnida > Araneae > Araneidae > Argiope > Argiope argentata. Next base: position 5,613,508 of record JAOUZG010006535.1, read on the forward strand.
CTCAGAAGTTACTGCACCCTTCCTTCTGTTGTAATACAGATATGCTTTCATCATATAGAAACCAGTTTATATAGATTTATATATAAACTGGTTTCCAGAATTAAATTAGCTGACGTATTGGCTATGGGGTAGCGCATCTTCGGCATGATCTGAACATTCCGGGTTCGAATCCTGGTACCAGCGTGGTTGGTCACCATCCTGTGCTTTATCTATGAAGTATGTGAATACCCCCTCCCTAATCCTGTAAAAAGAGGGTAAGCGAATGTGTGAGTGTTATCCTCATATGGGCAAGAAGTCAGACTTCTACCCCCAGGAGCTCATGGAGCTCCCTACAAAGCTACTGCTCCCCTCTTCCGTTGTAAAGCGGACATCATCATCAGAATTAAAGTAGAAATTTAATTTTTTAGCTTTCATTTCCTTGTAGGTGATTGTTTTTTCAGATGCCACTCTAAAGATAATAATGTGTTAGTGCTGGATATTATTTTTACGTAAACAGAAATATACTAAATAATAAACTTTGCAGCAGCATCAATTTATGGAAAAAAAGATGGCATGCTTATTTTTAAATTTTAATAGTCTTTCTTTCATTTTCAAGAATTTGATTCTAAATAATGATTAAATTGTATATATAATGATTAAATTAGAAATAAATAATACCTCGTCTGTGATTATTAACAAATATATTATTTATTAAAAATCAAAATTATTTTTAAGTTATAGAATTACAGTTCCTAATCATTATCCATCAAATATAATAAAACTATTTAGACACGTATTACATACATATGAACTTTTTAAAAATTTTAAGTATTATTCAAAGTAAAAAAAAATTACCGTGTACTGTGATCGTTAGCATTTTGCTTAATCCTGGACCTATCCTGTTGAAGGCTTGACACAAAAATGATCCACCGTCGTTTGGACTTGCCTCTAAGATGAGAAGAGATCCGTTTTCAAGGACTTGCATTCGTGCACTGCTCATGATAGTCTGAAAGGATTCGGGATTTCCATGCGTTCCTGATTGGGAAAAGTTATTTTTTACAGTCAAATCATTGCTTTTAATTTATTAAAACAAATAAGTATAAACATAAGAAGCAAGTAAATGGAACTTGTAAAATATCTAGCATATTTCCGTTCCAGACTATAATAATTTCAAGCATTAATATTTGTCTACGGGGCATATTAGACTATATTCGTCATTTTTGTTCGTCATTATGTATATTTGTTTAACAGCTTCTAGAAAAATATTCAATCCGTTATGTTCGCTGGCATGGGCTTTGCTATATTTTTGAAGTACTGTTATTATCTGCTTGATAGTGGTTCTAATTAAAAATAAGAAAGGATATATGCACCTACGAGATCTTGCCGCAGCCCCGTCATTCGCAACTCAGGATTTACAAGTAGGAGATGAACTTCAATTTGGGAATCCTTGAGTTAATTGGTTATGAATATGAGTTGAAAGGAATATTTTTTTTAGTTATCATTAATCAAACTGATTTTAAAACTTAAACTAATTAATTAAATATACATGCATCACCATAGTTTTCTGACAGTAGAAAAATTTCAAAACTCATAAATTAAAAATTACAGAAAAGCTATTAGTAATTTTATGAAAATCATTGTAAAGGAAATCCCCAAATTTGACTAGTCATTCTGTGAGCAGAAAGATTCAAATATGGATCGTTATTACTCAGATGACAAAATGAATTTAATATTAAAATCGGGAGTAATAATTAAAATATAAGGAATTCATTATAAAATACAATGAATGAAGTTTAAAAATAAATGAAAATTTTACTTTTTTTTCATTTTACAGTAGAATATTATATTCGAATTATTTCAAATATTCTTTTTGCTTTCACTTTAATTTTTTTCAACAATAAAAATTGCCTACAATTTTACACAGTTTAGGAATAGGTAATTGTTTGGAAATAAATACTTTACTAAAGCCGGAATTCCAAAATTAACTCGGACAAACAATCTGATTTGTGAAAGTACAATTTATAGATACTTAGGATAACTTCAAAATTAATTGACTATTCAAATGAAAATTTCAATATCTATAGGCTTCTCTTAATATTTCAAAATAAAACTTTGCCTCAAGTAAAAGAGAATAAGAAATATCCTTTATTCTAATTCGTTTTTTCATAAGTATTTGGTTTATAATTTTCACAAGTATTTGGTTCATTATTTTTATGAGTATTTGGTTCATTATTTTTCTATTTGAAACTGATGTTTATCTAATAAAAATTCTAGAGATTTAAGTTCATTTTTGAATATATTGCAAATAAAACACCCGAAGTGCCGGCATCCTGGCATGGGAGAAGAGTATCTTCCCCGTGATTTGGTCGTCCCGGGTTACAGTCCCGTTTAGGGAGTGTTTATTCCTCCGTGTTCTATCCGTGAGTTGTGTGAATGTGCCCCCTGTAAAAAGGGGCTGTGCAAGGGAATGAAATGAGTGAGTAGCGAAAGTCTTACTTTTGGCCCTAGTTGGCGCTAGTGCAAAACAAGGGGCGTTGTTAGGCTGAAATGTCTGACTACCTAAGCGAGCTTGTCCACATCATGTGCCATGCTATTTAGTATTTCCATTACTTTGTCATACCATTACTATACCAATTACATTGCCATAAAATTTAGTATTTGGGATGTTGTTGTTTCTTATAACAACAATATCTCAAGTTTCTTGTCATCAATATTAATAAATGTCGTAATGTATTTAAATATAATTATGAAATATTTCCAATTTTAAGACTGATAATAATAAATCGACAATAAATCATTTGTTTCCAAGATTAATTTCAAATTAATCGAATATCGGATTTTATATTTCCCTTTTCATATCTCTTTCTAACTAAAGCAAAAACAAAAACTGAAGCAAATAAGACAGAGTATAATAATAAGACAGCATTTATTTTTATCTGATATGCATTTTCATAAACAATAGAGAGACAATTTTATTTTGTATATAATGCAAATATTTGCAAGTTGTCATTTATTCAAAATTTAGACTTTACTTTTATTTTGTTTTCATCGGTGATGTAAATAAAATGTAACAAGTATCTTGCAATGAATAATTAAGAAAATCATTCTGTATACAAATATGTATAATGTTACCAAATCAGTGACACTGACCAACTAATTGTTTCCACCGAATAATTGGCCTGGGATATCCTTCAGCTTGGCAGTCAACACGAACAGAGCTACCTTGAACGACTTCAACATCTTTTGGCTCTATTATCCATCTAGGTGGTACTGAAAAATTCTTACATGAGTTTCTTTAAAATAACAATAAAAAAAGATTAAAATGAAATTTGCTATGCATATTTCAGTGTATCATGTCAGAAAATCGTTTCTTGATCTACCAAGCACCACGAGCTCGTGCAAGTTAAATTATATTTTTATTCATTTTTATTGTTTCATTGAATGTATCACTTTAGTAATGCATATGATCCAAAAAATTGTCTTGCATTTACTGTTTAAAAAATATCACATTTCCTATTTATTTCACTTCATGTAATCATGTGCTCGAAATTACATTTTGTAGGTTTTATTTGCTTTACGTTATTTGTCGATACATTATTAAATGCTGATTTTTTAAGTACTCGTACAGATAATAATTTTTTTATTTTTCGCCAACAGATTAAAATTTTTATTTTTCGCCTACAGTTTTCTGTTGATGGCAAAAACTTCATCTCTAAAACAACATCATGTACTGACATGATAAAATAGTTAGATATATTATAAAAAATTTCTAATCTGAAACTAAAGCGTTATTGAGAATACTAAGCAATTTTTATCAAAGTAAGGAATAGAGAATAAAAAATAACTCATTATACATTTTTCAATTCGAAGCAAGCCTTTGAGTTAAACTAGTATTTAATAGTAATATGAAATTAAGCCTTATAAATATATATTTGAGAAAAACTGAATTCTTGCTGATGATGCCAATTAAAAGTACTATGGGATTAATAATTTTTCCCAGACGATATCAAATTGAAAATATTATTTTTAAGCCTTAAACCCTCTAATCAGCATTTATATTGCTAGACAAAACTAAAAAAAAAAAGCTCATGTTCAGCTCTTTTGATTTAAAGCTTTAAAATTATAGCAATGCTTATCCATTATTTTTATTATTTCCTGCACCATTGTGTTAATTTTTAATCTTTAGAATATGTTATGCTCGCAATTGCGGCCATTTATAAAAATTATGGCTTCTCTCTAATGAGTTTACGTCTCAAACATTTTTGGAGATTTTCCTAAATGCAATTAAATATGATTCACAATAATTTTAGCTGATATCAATAATTTAAATGAAATTTTAATTTTTTTAGCTTAAACATATATCTAGAGGTCAAATGATTGTATTTATATGTATACCAGGAAAACCAAACAATATTTATCTTTATGTACACTTTAGCATCATTTGATTTTACATAATAGCTTTTCAATACTTACTCATTAATTTTGATGCGTAAATAATTATTTATGCTTTAACGAAAAATCAGCAAAAAAGTTGAATAAACTGTTGTGGAAATAAACTGTATTTTTTATATATATTACCAATAGTGAAGTTATGCGGATTTAATAACTTAGTTAACATTTAACAGTTTAATTTTTCTTTATTATTATAGTATAAATTATCTTTCAAATTTTTATTATTGTGTTTTGCAACAAGGATTAATCAAAAATTAAATAAACTATTATGTAACAGCAAATGATAGTAAAGTATATAGTTTAAATATATTGTTTGTTATATGTTATATACAATTGTTTATCTTATATAATATATTTTACATACTTTTTATATACAATGTTTTATATGCTTTTTAGATACAATATTTTACATACTTTTTAAATACAATATATTACACAATTTTGATATACGATTTTTTAAACGTATATTTATTGTCATATAGCTAGCTATACATATATAGACACAAACTGTTAACTTTAAAACAAATATAAGTAAAAAATGCAATTAACTTTTATTTGAAGTATAAAGAACTACCGCAGATTTTTTTGTTTCCTTTCTTTGCTCCGAAAATAAAAAAAGGATACTTCGCATGAAAATACTTTTAATTAAAATTGTTACTCATTAATAAACAAAAATGGATTATTCCTATCATTACTATTACGTTTCCCTTATTCCATTCCTAAATATTTTCTTTTCAAAGCTTGAAATAGAATCACTAATCACAAAGTATAGGAACAAATAATCCAAAAATATTTAACTTACAATGAATCAATTCTCTTTAAAGGAAGACTATAATTATTATTAATAATAAATAATCCTTTATCATTATTACATTTTTCAAAAAAATAAATATATATATACTTTCTATGGAAATATAAAGCACTGATATCATATTGAAATCATTATTTTTTCACTCTTTTGATTAAATAATAAAGGATCTATTCGTAATTCATGGATAAATAAAATAAAAAAATAGCTTCAACTTTTTCAAAATGATTTTTCTATTTCACTCTTCGTAACTTCCCTTTAAAGCTGCAAATCAAGTCATCTGATTGCAATGTGTTAGAAAAGAATTGTCCAGAAACCCTGACACACAAACAATCAACTCTCTTTAAAGAAAAACCGGGCCCTATCCATTGACCACAATAGGGAGGGCGATAGAAGGCGATACGTACTATTGAGTGTGAGACTCGCCGTGTGATTAGCCGAGGCATAGAGATTGGAAGCTATACAAGTGTAGTTTCCATTGTGCTTTTGAGACGCCTTTTCGAAGAATAGAGTGGACGTGTATTGGTTGATGTATTCGACATTCACGTCCAATAGGGCAGGTTGTATGGGCTCCCCGTCTTTCTCCCACCGGAACGAGATGGGGGGATCTCCTGCTGACACCATGCACGTTAAACTGGTTCGACGACCCTCTCGGAGGTTCTCGGGAAAGTTGAAAGGATCCACCACAGGTCCGGCTACAAAATGAATGAGATTTATTAACTCCCTCACAATCTAATTTTCTCTGCTGTTAAAGTGTAGAGTCAATTGGTGAGTCTGCACTCGACCAATTTCGAGTTGTAAAGGTTTAGAATGTGACTTTATGAAAAATAGGCCAAAAGTTAAGATAAAATATAAAAATGATTACAAAAACTGCTATATTTATGTTTTTAAATTTTTAACTAATTCCTTAATAGAATAATAAACATTGTCAAGAGATTAAAATACTTTAAAAAGACTTTTTAGGTGATTAAATTTATAGTATTTAAAAAAGTACTTTTGTGTTTTAATATTAGTGGTACAATGAAATTGAAATTCACTAACAGCATTAAGAATTGGTTAAAATGTATTATTGATACAAACAGACAAAACTATTAACGAAAGAATAGAATTCCAATCTTTATAATCTCTTTTCATTGAAAATAATTTCAATATCAGTCAAATAACTAAAATAAGTTAACACAAAGGATCAATATGGCATTTTAGAATAAGGAAGAAATACAACATAATAACGCTAATATTTAGATATATCTATTAGAATGTCTACTAATTAATAGAGAAATATTTTAAAATATTACCAGTCGTTGCATTTAAACTCATTATAATGCACTATAAGATTATGTATATAATTGCAATTTATTATGTATGTATTATGTACATACATATGTGCATATGCATTATGTACACACACACGCGCACATGCATGCACGCACGCACGCACGCATGCAAACGCACACATGTATTATATACATACATGTATATGCATTATATATTATTTACATACACATATATATCCATTATGTATTATGTGCATACATATATATACATTATGTATTATGCACGTCATTGAAATTTATAGATTATTTAAGATGAAAATGATTTATTTATAAATAAGGAATCACAACTGATAGGAATTTTTCAATTGTACAATAGTAATAGTGTTTACTGTTGATAAATTGCATTTATTATTTCTATTAAGAGAATTATTTACTTTAATCAGAAAATATATTCTCCTTCCAAAGTAATGAATAAAAATAACTTTTCATCGTCTGTCATTATTGATTTTAGGAAGACAGATAGCATCCAAAATATAGAAGTAGTATTTTCGCCTTCTTCATCCTATCTTATTCCCAAAATTGGAATAATTGCACTAACTTTTTGTATCCATGGCAACCCTATGGTTAGCACACAGCTATCTATAACTCCCTTGATCCCGATCGCTATGGCAATAATTAGAGATAAATACTTTGTATTGAAACAAGATTCCAGAGAAAACTTTAGACATTTATAAATTACACTTAATTTGGGCATCAAATAATTAATTTTATGAATCACACGTTTTTGTTCATCAGTACATTCATATGAAACGAAGTGTGACTGATTAATCGAATTTAATAACGGAATAAGGACATTTAAAATGTGTTATTGAAATTTAAGGTTATGAGTAGAATTCAAAAATCAAGTGTTCATTTTTCATACAATTTATATAACATATAACAAATAAGGGTGCCTTTTAACCCCTAACTGAAGACATGAATTTCTACATTTAGCTAGAGACATGAAGTCAAAATAAGCCATTTTTTCTTTTCTTTTTTTTACTTATTAACAACATTGTAATTTCTCTGCCCTCAAGAACAATACATTCTAGAAATCATAAAGTGACTATTATATAAAATTTTTTAATATTAAAATTTTTTTTTAATATTATATAAAATTATATAAAACTATTATATAAATTTTTTTAATATTAAAATATAAAATTTTTTAATATTAAAAAATTTATATATTTTATAATATTAAATGTTGGAAAGATGTTATAAAAAAAACCCTAAACAATCTTTCATTGATTATATACTTCATTTCGATATTACGGAATTACTCTAAATTTAATAATTGTTAGAATTTAACAAACAAAAATGAAGAATACGATATTTTAAAGTATTATTTTAAGAACATTCCTTGATTTATTTTGCATTATTAAAATGGGAAGCAGTTTCAGGGGCACAGAGACAATAACTCCATAAATAACAGCAAAAACTTTGAAAAAGAATAACTCGGCTATACGCTTGTGTACTTACTTAGACACAAGCATATAACCGAGCATGCTGTCAACATTCTGTGGTAAGAACAACTTGAATATGATGAGAAAGTTATTGTATTCAAGGACAAAATACCACGTGATAATCAGAGCCAAAGCGTAAAGATATACGAAGTCATTTTGACTCCCATCTCCAGTTACAGGTTCATTCTAATTTTTTTTATATTGTAGAAAATCATTGTAGGAAAATGAGTTATGAAGATTTATTTCAATTTTCTCTTTTTTTAATAAAAAAATACTGCTAAAATATAAAAAAATGTTTAGTATTACAAATAATCTTAACATTTTTTCTCGAAATGCTGTCACTTTTGCTTTATTTTATAAATAAATGCTAGAAATAAAATATATATATTTATAAAATTCAATTTAAAAATTACTTTTATATTTTTTCTGTAAAATATCCACAGAATTTTCAGTAAAAGATTTTATTTCTTTAAATTTATAGGAAGGAGGATATTAAATTATGATTTTTAGTAATATTGATTATTTCAATCACCTTAAAAGGAAATTATTGTTAAATCCGATTTTTCACAGATTTATTTAGTTAATATATTGATTTTATTTTCCCTCATTTTTTTAAGTGGTCTAATATATGCTTTACATTCTAACTTGTATAATATTAACCTTCTCATACAATTATATGTCTGGCTAGCGCATCAAACTACTGAATTTTTAGTTTCAAGCATGCAACCAAACCCGCAAATTAAATAAATTTAGCCACAGTATTTAAATAAGCAAACAATAATTCGAAACGCTTTAATATGCCAAATGCTCCACATACTACTAAAAAACCAAATTAACAATAAATATCCAAAATAGGATGTGTCATCTAATTAGAAAGTCAAATTAATTCGAATGTCAAGGGGTAAACCCCTATTGACTAAAAAATGTTTTAAAAAATGAAATTAAATTAGAAATTTACAGTCATTTATGAAATCAAAATATAACAAAATACATTTTAATTAAGTGGAGTTCAAATCCTTTATGTATAATGGAAAATTAAATATTAATATATAGTTTATAGCAGCTTTGATTTAATAACGGTTTTTCAATTATTATTATTATGTCTTTTTACTTTTATGGTTTGTTGTTATGTGTAGTTCGAAACTAGAATGTCTAAATGATGTTTCTGTCATCAGTAAAGCATTTTCTTTTCATAAGCGTTAACTTTCGTCATTAATTTATAACGAACCAATATCAAATGGGCAGAATTATAAGTTTTTTTTCAATATTCATGAAAATCGAATTCTTTTTCTAAAAAAAAATCCATTCACACTGCGAAAAACAGAAAAAAATGACATATGCAACAATACTAAATACATGATGCATTATGACAGAAAAAAAATTCACCACCGAAACTCAATTTGTTTCCACGATGCACACAATGAGAGAGAGAGAGAGAGTGAAAAAAAATGAGCAATTCATTTCTCTCTTCAAAAATAACCGCCAACCCATTCAAAAGACGAATTCCTCAGACCGTTAATGCGAACGTCGATATTTGCTTAATAATGAGCATCCTGAAGTGCAACCCGTACCCCCTCGCTTTTATGCATATTCCCAACTCCCCTTCCCAAAATGATTGATCACGAAATAAAGGCACAAGAGGAAATGGAATATTTAATAAAAATATTTCATAAATAAAGTAAGGAAGGGCAACTCCTTAATGTTTCATTTCGGTCATGATAACCATTGTTGGCCCATTAGTAATGTGAAAAGTTTTCACTTTGCCGGAGCAGAATTCATCTGGGTAATCACCAGCACACAAGACCATTAATTTTTTCCTCCTTTAATTCAAGTTTCTCCGTGGGAACACGCAAAAAGGGGTCGAGGGACTGTTCTAAAATTGATCAAGGGTGATATTTTTATTCATTACTTTTTTGGGTCCTCATTGATCAGTTTTTGTTCGAAAGATTTATAAACATGTTACTTTACTTTTTGAAACGTGTTTTTATCGACACGGAATAAGTAGATGATAAACGATCAAAAATTCCGGAGTTACATAGAAATAAAATAAATGTTACGAAGTTTTTTTTTTTTTTTTTTTTTTGTTTTTTTTAGATTTCGATATGTAGAATGATGTTACAGAGAAAAACAAACTATAGAAAATCTCGGCTGTTGCAAGAATTATTTATTATCATAAGGATTTTGTGTTTTATTGAAATTATAAATAATATCAGAAAAACAGTATTTGCACCCAATACTTCACATTCAATTCATTTTAATTCTTAAACAATGAATTTTATCCAGAAATGCTTTTTTCAAATAAATTAAACCCTTTTTATTGGTTTTGTATGGAAATTCATTTAAAACATTCATAACAAAACATTCGTATAATTCCTTTTTTGATATAGCTGCTTTTTACTCTTGCATGTACATAGTATGGAGAATCTATAATCATCATCATAAAAGCAGGTATATTTCCATTCGCAAGGTTCCATCAAAAAATCCTCAAATTTGGCGGAATTCTACATTATTTGGCGATTTTCGTTTGCACCCTTCTAACTGAAATGTACCGAAAATTAAACTTAGTTTTTGACAAATCTCTACGTTTCAGAATTAAATTCAGAATGCCCTATGCATATTTCAATGCATCATGTCAGAACATCATTTCTTGAACGGACAAGCACCGCATGATAGTGCAAGTTAAATTATATTTTTATTCCTTTTAATTGTTTCATTGAATGAGTCACTTTAGTATTGCAAATGATCAAAGAACTTTGTCACGTATTTATTGTTAAAAAAATATCCCATTTCCCATTTATTTCATTTCATATAACCCCGTGCTCAAAATGACATTTTTCTACGCTTTATTTGCTGTAGTCATTAACTTATTTTTTTTAAAAAAATCAGAGCTTTTGTAAATGTGATGGCAACGCATTATCAAAAGCTGATTTTTTTTTGAGATGCTCGTAATGATAATAAAATTTTCCTTTTTCGCTTACAGATTTTTGATGAGCCAAAAACCTTATCTGAAAAACCACATCTTGTTCTGACATGATAAAATTCATCTTTTGAAATATATATATATATATTTCTGTCTGTGACAAAGATAACTCAAAAGATTTTTGATTTATAAGGATAAAGTTTTACACACGTGCTTAAAACCACATTTGAAGATAATGTCAAATTAAGAGCAAAATTCAACCAGAGGAAGAATGTTTGAGCACATGTCAACAGTACTAATATTATATAATATATTAATAGATCGTAAAACAAAGAGAGCTAGATGGATACAATTCGGAACTCAGATTTAACATCCAAATTGTAGATATCTGTCAAATTTTGAGCGAAATCAAATAACGAGTTGACATCCTGTACTCTCAGAAACATTTAAACTCGGCAATTCAAATCCTCAATGACTTATAAAAATGTATCAAATTTGATTAGGTATTTTTTAATACAAGTGTAATTTTGTGTCAGTTTTTTGTTTCAGTCGGTTGAGAAAAACGTGTACTAGCTAAACTTCAATTTTCGGGTATTATTAAACGTATGCCAGGAATTAGTCGCCAAATAACTCGCCAAATTTCACGTGATAATTTTAGTAAAAATGCTAATTTCAGCTAAAACGCTAATATTTCATAACAATTGTGCTCCAATGATATGCAAGGAATAACAAATTTAATAGAGAGTTTGAAAGAAATGCTGGTTTTATAAATACATTCCGATGTTATTTTGACGAATAAATTAGATAGTCATAACGCATTAGATTTTATTCGCTTTCCTCTATTTTATTTTTATAATTTGTATTTGTTTATTTTGTAATAACAATGTAGGGAAAAAATTCTAAAAGCCTCGAAATATGGGTTAGACTAATTCAGTAACTAAATCAGTGAAATGTATTATGTTAACATACTGAAACCATATATTAAAATTAGAAAAAAATGCTGTATGTACATAATTAAAAAGACGATTCTTTATTTTAAAATACTGTTAAAATGGATTTTACAAAAAACACACACTTAAAGTTATTAAGGAAAAATTAATTTAAATTAAATTTAAAGTTATTAATGGAAAATTATATTTAATATTTAATTAAATTTAAAATTACTAATGGAAAGTTTTATTTAATTTTTTAATTAAATTTAAAGCTATCAAAGGGAATTTGTATTTAATTTTTAATTAAATTTAAAGTTAATAATGGGAAATTTTATTTAATTTTTAATTAAATTTAAAATTACTAACGGGAAGTTTTATTTAATTTTTTAATTAAATTTAAAGCTATCAAAGGGAATTTGTATTTAATTTTTAATTAAATTTAAAGTTATTAAGGGGAAGCTTTATTTAATTTTTAATTAAATTTTTAGCTAAATTTTGAAAAAAATAATTTCTGAATGAGCATTTACTACTTAATAAAACTAATACATTCCAAATTTACTATTCCTGCTTCAATCATCTGACTAGAACAGTGTGTGAAATATATTTTATATTTTGGATGTCCTATCCTAAACATTACAATTTGCATACATAAAAATTGTAATTAAGCTTATATTATACATATTAGAAATTGAAAACAATTATAAAATTTCTTGATGCAGTACTACCATGATTTTACACTACTCCTCAAGTGAAACTCTAATGAAAACTGGAGGAAAACATAAAACATTAAAAATCTCTTTCGATAGCACAATTGAAAATTCATCTGATGTGATCAATAATGGTTTTTCAGACGAAGAAAAGCCGTTGAAAATGTGATTCTACTGCTCTTCGATATCCGCCATTTTCGTGTTTGTGTGTTTTACGAAACTCGAAAACTACAATGCTCATATATATAACAAGGCATAAGAAATGTAAATTAAAATCCCCAAGTTAGAGAGGCATTTGTTAATATTGTTAAGCTGAAGTGCCTTTTATTAACATTTTCAGATTAAAGTGGCGCAGAAGTGAGGAGACTGGAATCGCAATAGAAAAAAGAAATATTTAAAAAGGGCCTGATTAGCCTAATTAGTAGTATGTTGGATTCGCATCCTTTGAGATGTGAATTCGAACCTGCCAGCTGAAGACTCTCCGTGTGTGTGGTGAATGGCACATGTTAAATATATAGTGGTCACAAATTCCCTCATGCCGAGAGTAATACCACTGGGGGGTACTGATGATCTGGGGGGAGTTGATCGTTCTCTGTTTCAGATCTAAATTACGATCTGTAAATGAATGAATGACATGCATGAATGAAGTCAGATGTGTAAAAAGGGCATGTGACGTGTGTGAGCTAGAAGACATAATTATGCCTCGGGTGCTCATGGGTTATTACCTTCAGAAGCTACTTCACCTCTCCTCCCCCTTTCGTTGTAAAGCGGAAGACGAGAAAAACAATGAATATTTGATATCATCTGATAAACTTTCAAGATACTGAGGCCATTTCAAAATTAGTCTTTGAATGGACTTAAAACTGCGCATCAATACACTTATAATAGCCATTAATGATATAAAAGGTTTAACCTTTTCTGACAGCCCATATAACAGAGAAATGAAGTAAAAAATATAAAAAGTTATAAAAATACTCGAAATTATATGCTAACATATAGCTGAGAAATGATATTTGGTTTGAAAGAAATAACAGCAGCATGCAATTTGCTTCCTTCAAATCATTCATTCTGATTCAAATCTGGACGTCAATTGAACATTTGCAAAGCTAGGCTCCTTTTCTGGAATAATCTCGTAACTTCCCACAGAGTTTCTGTACGTCTTACAAGAACCAAACACATAATCTTTTTAAGATTAAGGGTTTTGTATCTTTCCCAACAAGCGGGATTTCAGGGTTTTTTTTCCCTGAAAGAATCTTGTCGCGTGAGAAACTTTGCCGAAGGAAGGAATAAAAGAGGAGAATTCGGAAAAGAAGTTGTAGAAGTTATTTCGATTAGTTAGATTGTCTTTATTGAAGATTTCCGTCGTACAATACTAGGCTTTATTGATGCTTTTCTATACATTGCCATTTTTGTAGAGATATTGCCTTCTTTATATGGAAACATATTCATTAAATTATAAATATTATATTTATATATATTTCACTTTTTTGTTTTATTTTTAAATGAGCAATTCATGTATATATATTTATTTCGTATATTTCGGTAATGACTTTAGCGATCAAATATATATTTAAATAGTGCTAGGGTAAATTTTCTAGTAGACTTTTGGTACATACGTATTAGACCATCTTCGCCAACAATCGCCAACAGTTAAGTAACTCATTGGGGACGGATTTAAATTTGGCGATAAAGATCAACAGATTATACCATTGCCGGATTGCCATAATTGGCGGTTTAGCAGCTCATTGGTTACGACTTCAAATTTGGCGATAAAGTTGGACGGTTTAATACATAAGTACTGACTTTTTAAATTTATCTACATACTGAAGAAACGCGAATTTACAGTCCTAGTAGATTGTGCCTCCATTCTAATCAGAACTTAATTAAACAGTGATAAATATCTGAGCTTCTTTAAAATTCTTGTATTTTCAAATGAACAATTCTTATATATTTATATATAATATTCTTTCCAGTATCTCAGAAGTGACTCTAATTCTTTTTATGCATAATTATTGAAGCCATTTACATTTTGCCCACATGCTGAACATATTATATAGTGTCATCTCGAACCCGATATCACCGTCGTAAAACTGACTGTAAGTTAAAAATATATAAGATAAGCTGTCAAATGAATACTGTAGCATAGCATATTGTTTCAAATAACATGCTACACTGAATTCATTCATGATTTTTTTTATTAAAATGTCTTGCCCATTTGTAGACAATATTGAAAAATATTCGTATGAAATTAGCGTGTGATTCTTATCAAAACATTTTCCTCGAAAAAAACAACCCTTTTACAAACGAAAATGAATAAATTATTTATTCCTGCTATCTCAGAAGAGACAATGAAAGTTTTTTATATCTAACTATTGGAACCATTTACAATTTGCTCATATACTGTCATCTTCTACCCGATGTCACCATCGTAAAACTGATTGTAAGTTTAAAAAAATATTAGATAAACTGTAAAATGAATACTGTAGCATATCAAATTGTTTCGGATAACGTTTTATTCTAAATTCATTCATGATTTTTATATAAATGTTTTGCTCATATGTAGGTAATATTGAAAAATATTCATATGGAATTAGCATATGATTCTTATCTAAATATTTTTTCCGAAAAAAAAACAACCCTTTTACAAACCAAAATAAATCAATTATTTATTTCCACTATTTCAGAAGAAACCATGAAAAAATTTTTCATGGTCTATTGGAACCATTTTTAATTTGCTAACATACTGAAAATTTATATATTGTCATCTTGGACCCGATATCACCGTCATAAAACTAACTGTAAGTTAAAAAATAGATAAACTGTAAAATGAATACTGTAGTATATCATTTACAATTTTCACACATACTGAAAATTTATATAGTGCCATCTCAGACCTGATATCGCAGTCGTAAAACTGACTGTAAGTTAAAAAATTATTAGATAAACTGTAAAATGAATACTGTAGTATGGCAAATTCTTTCGAATGAGATGCTACACTAAATTCCTTCATGATTTTTTTAGTATAATGTCTTGCCCATTTGTAGTTAATACTGAAAAATATTCTTATTAAATAAATCAGCATGAGATTCTTATCTAAACTTTTTCCCGAAAAAAAAACACTTTTATAAACGAAAATAAATAAAATATTTATTTCCATTATCTCAGAAGAGACCAGAAATGTTTTTTGCAATTTACCTGTTCTGTTATTTTTAAGCCTTCCGTTGACATTTCAGTTTGAAAATGTTAATGAAAGCAACTAAATCTGTCTATTTGTCCAAGAATTCTATAAATACATTGATTAAATTTTGTTACATTCTTTCTATTCAAAAATCTTTTTCAGAAGCCTAACTTTAATAAAACATTTTTTAAACATAAAAATGTACAGCCTCTTCTGAAGATTTGTTTCTACAGAAGCAGATACAGGCAACAGTACTTCTATTAAAATATGCATTAGTTTGTTTCTACCCTTTTCAAAAAAATTTTTTTTTGACAAAATTCGTTTATTTTCCTTTGCAAAAATAATGGCTCTGGAAAACACAAGAAATTTGGCTATATCTGTATTATAACTTGAAACTATGGCAATTCTCCTATTTTTTGCACCCGTTAAAAATTATGGAATTCTATACCATTGCTAGAGGATGTACAGAGCGTTATTTTGCTGTCGATTTGTTAGTTGCCATGTG
This sequence comes from Argiope argentata, assembly GCA_026289955.1. Classification (NCBI taxonomy): domain Eukaryota; kingdom Metazoa; phylum Arthropoda; class Arachnida; order Araneae; family Araneidae; genus Argiope; species Argiope argentata. The sequence goes on from JAOUZG010006535.1 coordinate 5,629,768, forward strand.
TTGTTTGATTCTGCAAGTACTATCTTTATTTACGCTTCCGACATGCATTAAAACTTTTGCTCTTAATTTTCTTTTGCCCCCCCAAGGGAGTAATTCTATATGAGGATGAGGTACTTCCGTCATGGGGGTTAGATCTCGCCACCCTGGAGGGTGCACTAGTAAGTGGGGTTTGGCTCCTCTCATCGATGACGGTATGCACTTCTTACGGGGAGGTTTATACCGTGACCGGTGAGGATCATTAGGATTTAACCACAGTTACTACCCGTGTTAGTGTTGCGGTGGTCCGGTCATTCAGCTCTAGTGGCTTAAATCCGTCTATCTTTGTTAGGCTCTGAGAGTAAAGATATGAGTTTCTTTTTCCTTTGAATTAACACGTGGTTAACCTTTATTGTATATGTATTGTAACACGTGGTTAACCTTATTTATATATTGGAGTTCTTGCCTTATACATGCAAGGAAAAATCCTTAATAAATCTTATGAATAATAAAAATGTTTACTATTTAAAGTAAATTTTAAAAGTTTTTCTTAAACTTTTTGAATGCAATCTTCAATGCTCCGAGTGGATCTTCTCGAATTGAAAAATGACAACTTGGTTAAGAGAATGTTTTTAAAAAACTTAAAATGGAAATTCATAAAGAGAGTTTTAGAGACATAATTCTTTATGTTCATGTCTTCTTCTGTCTGAGAGAAAGTCAATTTGAATTGCTAATTGAACTAAAACACCACATAATGCTTGAGTGACTTCTTTTGAAAGCATTTTTAGCAATTTTATTTTATTTGGTTATTCTTTTAACCATTCTTTTCTGGCTACCCCATTTTTACCAGTTCGAATTATGCAGAAAAGTATTTTCTTCTTCTATATTACTAAAAAGCAAGTTTCGTGAGTTCAATTTGGATAGCTGCATTAAATGAAGAAGATTGGACGTACTGTGTATCTAATACATGACAGATTCTATTACAGAATCGTTTATTTCATATTTTCTAATTTCAATTTAATTCGTAAAATCTCTTAATAATTATTGTTTCTTTTATTCTTTTCCTTTTAATGTCCCTGTTTAACGGAATGCAATAACTATTTAATAACAAAACATATTGTTTACAAAAGGATTCCTATTGTATGTTTTATTTTAATAATATTAATTCACAAATCGTTTAACATTTTAATAATAATATATATTCTATAGAAAACGTCATTTAGCATATTTCATTTTAACGTTAATAGATCACAAAATCTATTAAAAATCTAATATCGAAATATATTTTACAACAGAATCCTTCATTTTATATATTTCATTTTAACACTATTTGTTTACAAACTATCGTAGTTATAATTTCATCATATAGACGAAAAAAAATGTTGATTACTCAGTTAAAATTTTCATACTAACCTATTGTCTTTTAACAAGAAACGCAGTCTATTTTCGTTTTCGAGTCTATTCTCTAATCTTGCAAAAAATATTTTATCGTAACTGGTAATTAATATTTCTTATTTTTTTTCACATCTTACATAAACAAAATGCAGGATACTCATATCATATATAATAAGGAAATATTTTTTATTATTTAAGAATTTTTTTCTTTTCTTCCTGATAGAAACCTTGGATAATTGAAATACATGCTGTAGACATAATTTTTTATCTGGCGAAATTAACAATTAAAATTATTTTGAAACTACGCTATTGATATAACTGAAATAATTTACATAAAATATTTTAATATTTATTTATACATGGGGAGGAAATTTATAATCTTTTTTCAAGATATATTTTACAAAAGAATCATACATTTTATATGTTCCATTTTAACATTACTTGTTTACAAGCTAAACAGATTATGATTTTATAGTGTAGGCGAAAAAATGATTAATCCTTACTAAACATTCTTATATCACTATACCCTCTATAACAAAGAACAAAAAAAAATCAAGACATTTTTTTGCCACTACGTAGTAATGAATATTTCTAGGTTCCTTTTGTTTACATGTTGTATAAACAAAATACATTATATTCATAACAGATATGGTAAAAAAAATACTCTTTATTTATTTAGAAAATTACTTTTTTTTCTTTCTTATATATCTAGGATAATTGAGATGTTGTTGCTTGTTAAGAGACACTTTTTATAGTGAAAATAATAATTAGAATTACTCTAACAAAATTCAGTTTTTATAACTAAATTCCCATCTAGATAAAATGCTTATATGTATATATATATATA
>JAOUZG010006535.1:5645133-5746624 GCA_026289955.1 Argiope argentata
CCCACTCTTGAAAAATAACAAATTCTATTAAATATAAACATTTCAATATAATACCCTAAAAATGGTTATAATGCTACAATGAGTATCTGAAATAAAATACATTTATGTCATATTATAGATTAATGGCTTAGATAATCCCTGAATTGTTTTAGAAAACACATACAGAGAGAGAGAGAGAAATTTAGTGTTGCATTCTTTTGAACATATTTTCCATACTTAAATGCAACACTCATATAAAATTCATATTCAAATTACTTTTGAATAATATATATATTTATTTTCTCTATCCAATGTATGTATTCTAAATAATACAAAAGATAAAAAGTCTATCATTTCCTAAATCAAATGTCAGTTCTGTCACTTGAATCAATAAATCTCCGAACAGAAAAATAAAATAGCAAATCCAAATTTCTCAGGAACGAGTTCACATTCCAAGACCCAATTCCTGGTCGGAAGAGGAACAAATGACTGTCGGCGAAAATCAATCATCCATCGCTCGGAGTTAAATAACAATTTGACTTCATTAAAATTGCACGGCCAGGCATCTGTGGTTTGGTATCGATAACAGCACGTCGTGTGTAACATAGCATCGATTCGACAGCTCAGACAAAAGGAAACCCGTAACGCAAGATAAAGCGTAATCATTTTCAGACAGGGCGTTTGGCAATCCCTGGTCGATTTGAAAGACTGATTGAAAAGTCGATTGAAACTGACAGCAGAAGCGGCAGACAGCAATAAAAGCCTGCTTTATCTCTGAAAGCAGTTTCCAATATTTACACTAGATTGGGCTGCACTCTGCTGAAAGAATGCCGTGATTAGGACGGACGGACGCTGCTCAGCTTGTTTATAAGAATGCATTATCTGGCAAAATATGTAGATGCATAATCCTCTTTTGTTGGAATTTTTTATGTCGCTTTTTGAGATAGTGTTTTGGAAATAAGTGATACGGTTTACTGCTCACTGATTTTATTTCTTGCGAGGAAGTATAAAATGAAACTAGACAATTTAATTCCGATTTTATTGCGAGAATATGGAAACAATATAGAAGATGGATTTACTTTGTGAATATAAAATAGTTTTCTTTCAAAATAAAAATTTATAAAAATTCTTTATTTGTGTATCATTTTCTTAACACTTTTTTCCTTGTTTTTTGAATTTATGGAATTTTATAGTTTAGAATATCAAAGGAAATGTATATACCAATTGCTATAATGCTTATTTATAAACTTTTGACCGGCATTCTGGCATGGGAATAGCTCAACTACCCTGTGATCTGAGCGTCCCGGGTTCGAATCCCGTTTTGGGCAAGATCGTTCTTCTGCGTTTTATCTGTAAGATGAATAAATCCCCCCCCTTGTAAAAAAGGGACAGTGCAAGCGAATGTGATGAGTGAGTAACAAAAGTCGTACTCTTGGTCCTAGTTGGCGCTACTATTAAACAAGAGACGCTGATTAGGCTTAAATCGTTGTCTACCTCAGCGAGCTAGTCAATGGCAAGTGCCATTAGAAACAATAATATATATTTTTTCATTCGAAAAATCATTAAGAATAGTTTCACATTCTTAAGATGTAATTTGTTTCTTACTTTTATAAAAACTATCACTATATTATGAGAGATTTTGCTAAAAAGTAACTTCTAAAAACATTATATGGATCAGTTGTCAACGAGGATTCGGATTTGAAGTTACAAAAAAAATTATTTTCGAACAAACCCAACCTAGTTTAGGAGAAAACTCAATTTATATTTTAGTTTTAATTCTTCTGAAATATTATTACATTTAAATGACACCCATACTATTTGGAAGATAAATTAAAAATGAGAAATTACTATGTAAGCATAGCTAAGTCATACCAGACTCTCCGACCTGCCACGAAAGTACACGAATTTAAACAATAAAACTGAATGACTGGACTGCAGCAACAGCAACACTGCCGGGATCAGTGGTTAAGTCCTAATGGCCATTATCGGCCACGGTACAACCCTTCCCGTAGGAAATATGTCCTATCATCCATGGGAGGAGCTTACATCCCCTCTCGATTAGTGTATCCTCTACGGTGTCGAGGTTCAACCACCATGTCAAAAGCATCTCATTCTCATTACAAAAAGCCCTCTGAAGGGATGTAAGCATAGGTAATTTAAATAGATAATTATTATCGAAGTATATTGTAGCTAAGATGGAAGTAAATACTGCAAATAGAATTGGGGTAATAATCACGACAAAAATTTAAATTCATTCAATAAAGTCAGGAGTGGTTTTTAATCATCAACAATAATATGGTTTAAAGAGGGAAAATCATTTAGAATATAATTTACAATCCTTAAAATTTTATATATCATTGGATTTATCAATCCTTAGGTTAATTTTAATGAGTTTTATTTATGAACATTTTTACCTTTTCTAAATGTCTCAAACAGAATCTTTTGTGATTAATTTTTTTAAAACCATGTTCTTGCTTCATTCAAGATATAAACCTGCTAATCAAAGAACCAGTCAAAATTCTTGAAGAACTCATTTGAAAGTGATGCAAGAATTGAGCTACATTTTCTAATATTTCCCAAATCGTTTTATGTTTTGATTTTAATTCTTCTGAAATATTCTTCTTCTTTTGGTTAGAATTCAATCAATTTAAATCTCAACTTCCTTATTTTCCAGGTAATGTTATTAGGATTATCTTTAGTGGGAAAAACACCTATACTAGAAAATATGGAATTAGTACTCAATCCCTTTTTACTTTATTGCAGAAAATCAGCAACTCCGTGAGGTATTTTATGGCTTGTTTTTATCTCGATAAAATTGTAATAAATTGATACTTGTTTAGAATCTGAATGCTCTGCTCTTAATATCAAATTCCAAATTAAAACTAATTTTTAATTGAAATATTCTTAACTGAAAATATTTTTTACAGTCATTTATTATACTTTTATTGTATTTGATTTCATAAATTCTGGAAGTAAAATTATAGGAGAGAAGTTTATATTACATAACAAAGGAAATAATTTCGGTAAGTATCCTTTAATTATTATTAACTTGTACTGTAAGGGTTAAATATTTAATAATTTTAACTTTTTCATTAACTTTTTTGATTTCAATAATTTTGCGTAGTAAAAATTTATGTTTATATTTAGCACAATATTTGTAATTTGGATTACTGAAAATGTAGAAGGAAAATTTAGAAAACTATTTTGAAAGGAAGAAAAATTGAAAGAGATGACTAATAACTATTAATTAAATTACTGCCGATGTCCGGACTCATATGTAGCGCGTCTTCCTCTTGACCTGGGCGTCCCTTGTTCGAGTCCCGGTTAGGGCATGGTTGTTCTGTGTACTATCTGTGAAATGTATGAATGGGCCCCCTCGTAAAAAGAGGCTAAGCAAGTGAATATGATGAGTGTGTGATTAAGTCGTACTCTTGGCACTACTTCAAGAGAAAAATAGGCTCTTATTCATCTTAAAATCGACGATAACCATCAGTGCGTTTGTCTTGGCAGGTGTCATCAGCAGTAACAACAACAATCAAATTAATTAAAACTTTTAAAAATAATCAGCCATTTGCAAAGCTTACAGAGACTTTATTATGAAAATAAAATTTAAAAAAATCTTAATAATTTTGAGGAGGGTATATAAAAAAAACGAAAATAACTTTATGAGATTAAAAAAAATAGTTTTTATTTTTTCAATCATGAAATCACATGTTTAAAATTCAAAATAAGTTAAGAAATAGATAAATAATAATTTCAGCTATATTTCTATCAGAATATTTTTTACATTTCAAAATTATCCAATATAAAGCTATTTATATATTTTTATCTATTATTTATATTTAAAAAATCCTAAATCATGTCTTGACATTACTAGAAATTAAATTCGTGAAATTATAAATAGCGTATATAATTAATAATATTTACCTTTTTCCCATGCAAAATGCGTGAGAGGATATCCTGCAACTGGGCACACAAATACAGCCGTTTGCCCAACCAAGGCCGTCTTATTTTGAAATGGACGTCCCACTGGCGAAGATGGCACATTCAGTTTAGCTTGGTGGAATGCCCTCCCAAAATCGCTCTCAGCATTGCAAGCATATTCCTTGCCATCCCCAACTTCCACTGAGCTTATGTTGAGAAAGCTGTGGACAACACTGCCATCTTGGGTGACAAAATCCCCCAACCGCAACCGAGTGGAAGATGGAATGCTCTCCCCATCGGCTGTCCATGTTATCTTGGGCAATGGATGACCTTTGGCTATGCATCGGAGGGAAACTGGATGGCCAGGATTGACCACTTGTTCTTCAAAACGGGATATAATGACCGGTGGATCAGCTAAGAAGAGAGAAAATAAAAAAACTAAAAATTATAAAGATTGAAGCAAAAATATAACTAATAATACAACTGTATTTTTCAAATTGAAATTGAGAAATAATGCCTTGAGAGTTCTATTTATTTCCAAAATTATACTGTAGTGCATAATAAATATCCTTCTGATTAATCAACCAAGTAATGCAAAAGTGTATCTAATAAATCTAATACAGAAGTCATTTTCCCAATTGGAACAACAATCATCGCATATGTTGGGATTCGATTAAATCAGATGATGTGAGATAAAATATTTTTCTCAAATTTGATGAAAGTCAAAAAGAAAAATTATCAGCTAAGATACACACTAACATCTGACATATTTACAAATATTTAATTTATAAAATGCTTTTCTTTAAAAGGTAAAAAATTGGTTTTTATTAGTCGTTTTATATATTTATGACACATACTTAAGAAGATGAAGAAATAAAGAATTATAACTAATGTAGAAAATATGGTTTATAATGTATTGTTTTATTTATTACACAATGGAAAATTAAAATTAAAACCTATTGTATCTAATATTAAATTAATTATATAATATTAATGTAATGTAACTTGTATGAAAAAATGTGGTACAACATAAGTTGTATATATGTATATAAAGCACTAACTCATTATAACATACGAAATGTTTGCAGTTATCGTCATATTCGATAAATACTTCCTGACATAATAATAATTTTTTTTTTTCATATTCATTAAAGTACAGAGTTTCTTAATGTGAGCAATATGTAAACAGTTTTATTTATCATGACTTATTTTACCCTTAAAAGGAGAGAAATTCAATTATTCATTAATTTTTTAAGCTTATTAGAAAGTTGAACTGTAGCTCAATTTTGTATTCGTTGTGATCATGCACAGTCTTAATATTTTCATTCTCAATTGCCCCTTAACTATTAAAAATTAAACTTCAATTTCATCCCAGATATAAATTTTGATGGCATTTCTAAATCTGGCTGTAAATTTGAGAACGCAAGCACACTCACACACACACACAAATATATATATATATATATATATATATATATATAATCACAAAGTTTATGAGTTAAAGGATTATCAACATCTTTTATTCTTAAAAGTATGCCTGAAATATCCTTAGTAGTCAAATAATCTATATTGTGGAGATTTTATAAATTTCAATTGTTTAGAGTTTCTCCACAAAGGAAACACACACACACATACTAATAAATACATTGTTAAATTAAACAATAAGATTTCAGATTCATGTTTAGTTGTAAAAGCTTCATATAATATAGTAAAAATATGTTCTTAATAGCAAAAAAGTATTGCTATTTATTATTACAAATTTTTAAATTGGATTTTTGTGACATTAATTAAATATCCTACGATTTGTGCAAATCTAATTTACCATTTATAAACATTCCATGTAAACTTCTTTGTGTTCAAATTATTTCATAATCAGCTTTTTATTTAAAATAATGCAATGCATTTTGTTGTTTTTAACTGACTAACTTTTAACCATTAATTTAAATAGTTTGTGTTCATGTTTAACCATGAATTAAAATAGTTTTTAACCATGAATTTAAATAGTTTGTGACTCAAGGCAATGCACAGTATGAAACATTAATTTAAATAGTGTACGATTTTTTTAATAAACTATGATTTTAATTGGATATTTCAAGAGATTGTTCTTAAACTGCACATTAGGGAAACTATTTTAGAAATTTAATTAATTTTAATATTTTTCAAAAAAAAAACAGTTTTGCTATAATTGCAATCAAATTCTGAATATCCTTCTGCTGCATTCAAATTTGACAAAAATGTAATGAAATATATAAGAATCTGACCAGTGATTGTAAATCTTCTTTTTCAGGATTAATAATATAATATTACTTCAAAAATAAAAGAATTTCTCTTTTTTTATAAGCTATAAATTATTTGATAATTTGAGAAATACTTTTTGTTTAACTTATATGTCTGTGTCTTCCATCAACAGAAAAATTTTAGGCAGCTGCTTAGTATGAAATCTGTCCTTTTAAGTAACAAATGCTTTTTTTTCATGCAACTATTGAAAAATAACTAAATATTGAATTTGCCTATTACGGGACAATATCCATAACAATGTATTACTACTAGGTTTAATTTTTTTTTAAATTTTCGATACATAAATGAAAATAAATATTTTAACATTTTACTTAAAATATTTTATTTTCTACACTTTTATATTTTATAGATCGACAGGTTGAGAAATCTAATAAACCTAGTTATGTTTATTTTGCTCATTTATATTAACACTTTTAAAATCACAAATATCACATCTATTAGTTAAAAATTATAGTTAAAGAAATTAAAATTAATTATTTGTAAATATAAATATATATATTGACTATACTATTTATCATAGAAGAATAAAAAATATTCAGCATGTTTAAAAGATGTTTTATATTTCAGAATCACAAATATTCTCGAAAGTATCATAAATAATTACTAAAAATATACTTAGATATTTTAAGTATATATATTACATAAAATGAGACTTTTATTTATAATCAATATATATCATTGACCACAAAAGCCGAAAAAAATATATAGGGCAATTATAATTTAAGTTTTGAATGTGAAATTTTATGATATATTAATTTAATTTATGTATATACAATTTTTTTCCTTGAAATACATAATATAAATATTTTAACGTTTTATTTTTATGTATGAGATATATCCTGTAAAAGTGTGATTCAGTATGTGAATCATTGTGCATAATGCAACAAATACATAAAGTGTGAAATGCTCCGAAATTATGAGTAATAAATAAATGCCATCATTATATAAAATAATAGAATCCTAAATTGAAAACTTATCTTAGTTTCCATTAAAATTGTATTTAGATTGTATTTCAATACCTTAATGTTTTTGAAAATTTGGTGAATAATATAATAATGAATTCTAATTTATTCTTTCGTTCACGCATAACAGAAAACTCTTCAAATCATTCGAAATCTCCCAATTATTTTAGAGGAATGCTTTGCTTCAAAGTTTAAAAACATGCTATTTACTAACATTTCCTGATGCTGCTTAAAATTCATTTGATTTTTAGAAACGCTGGTGCCAAAGTATGTCAGAACTCGGGCGTAACACCCCCATCTTCAAAATCACCGCTAACTACTGACCTTGTTCAAAATTCTGAGATAGGCCACATCATTTTAGGCATACTAATAGCCATAAATCCCTTTAACATCGCTCTTCCCCCTCTAATCTCACTCAGTTACAAGGGCCATGCACTCGAATCAATATAATCTCCCTCAGTTTTAATAAATAACCTCGAAGCTCAGGTAATTGTTACACGGTGGTAATCTGTTCGTAGCGCTGTGGCGTGCTTGTACATCAAGCACCGAGGGTAATCTATGCACGCTCGTACGCGTTCGTGATGTGCAGGTTCCGCATATGGGATGGTACACTAGCATCCGTCACTGTCGTGCAAAGTGCTAATTGAAGAGTTAGCTGGAGTGTTAGGTGGCCGCAAAGCGCCACGTTGTGGGCTGTTTCGAAATGTAATATGATGGGGACTCTGTTTCTAAGAAGGAGGGTTTTAATGAGTACTGTACTAAGAGGCTCAAACGGGACGATGGAATATTCCGAACACGCCATCTACATTTGAATTTTAAAACTTCCGCCACTTGAGATAGATAGCACTTGAACAAGACAGATTTTGAAACTATGGAAATGAATTAAATTTTGTATCCGATGGATCTGTGTCGTCCCACTGAATGTTTCTAATTTCGATAGCTATTTAATCAAATATTTGATTGAACGCAAGAATAAATGCTTGGTGTTTAGTTAATATAAAACAAAATATAAATGTTAATGTCTAAAAATAATTTTTGATAATCCTAATAATTAAATACAATTGATGTAAGAACAGAGATAGTAAATTTACAATTAAAGATTATCAAAATAAATATAGATGGTTACTGTTTTAGATATGTAAAAATTAATCTCATATGTTTAAATTATTTTTTAAAAAACGAATTATCCTATGCAAGGTATTCAGATGACATTGACACGAATTTAATTGATCAATAAAGATTAAAATGAATTATGCTATGCATAATTCAATGTATCATGTCAGGGCATAATTTTTTGAACGGGCAAGCGCTACGTGTTCGTAGAGAAAATTTTGGTATTTCAAACGATTAATAAAAACTTTCTCCCGCATTTATTGTTTAAAAAAATATCTTATTTCCTATATATTTCATTTCATATAATCACATGCTCAAAATTATATGTTTTCTAGGTTTTATTTGAGTAATTATGAACTAATTTTTTTAAAAAAATCAGAGCTTTTGTAAATGCAATGGCAACATGTTACTAGAAGCTGATTTTTGAGATGCTCATGCAGATAATAAAATTTTTATTTTTCACTTACGGATTTTTGTTGATGCCAAAAACCTCATCCCCAAAACAACATCATGTTCTGTCATGATAATAATATATTTCTAAGATCTCCATTTGATTTTCAATTTACATTATATATCTTTTCTCCTAATAATATTACGCCACTGCAATAAGTAAATTTTATTGTATGTATTTGATGTTTATATTTTGTTTCATACAAAGATCTTTCAGATTTATTTTGGTATTTTGTTAAAAATCAATAAAATGGCCTTGTTGAATTAAATAAAAAAGTAACTAAAATGGATAGAGAACTTTCTATCTAATTGTTTCCTGAGAATACCCAATAAAGTAAATACAATCTTTGTAAAATTACTTCAAAAATAGGAATTTGAAGAAACAATACCGTTTCAAACTTTCTAATTTTTCAAATAAAGACCAAGAACGGCTAGCCAATGAAACTAGAAAGTCATAAAATTTTTCCCGGAAGATTGATATCTGTCTTTATCGAACACAACTTTCACAACAATCAGCTACCTTTTAGAAAAATGTTAATTGCCCTAAAAGCTATTAAAATTATTATCTGCTCCTATTTAAATTTCCTACCCACCTATTTAAATTCCTCTTGACACTTTTCCGAGTTTTGGCCATTAATTTGAAGCCCATTAAATTCATGTCTATTAGATGCAAATGAAGAAACGTGACGTGCGTAACAAATACCAAAACACGAATTCCATTTCCTAAAAGGAAACTAACTGTGTACCAACCATAACCGTACCTGGGTCGCTCAAACAATGTGCACGCATTTTGATGGTACCGTGAGAAGAATCGTCTGAATAGTTTATGAGCAAGCTGACAAACACCTCGACTCGAACGTGGCATTAATTTTCTTAACGCGCGCGTCCTCCCTGCTGTAATAAATATCGTTCTTTGGGGGGGGGAGGGGGAGGTATGCGTGGGCCGCTGAGCCCACAAGGGGTCTCCGGGGAAGGGGGATTATGAGAAAATGTTATCCTGAAAAGTGGGGACTTGGTGGGGTTTAAATCACTGGATTTGCGATGAGTCTTCGACCCATGAGAATCGAAAGTAGACAGCATAGAAATATCCAGAGAGAGAGGGAGGAGAAATGTTTGATTTGAGTGTTGTCAATGGAATGATACTTGGGGAGTGATGGCAGTTATTGGAAATTGAATATCATCTAAAGATATATTCAATTTCTTTACTGATATTTTTCTCTGTAAGTCTTACATTATAAATAGGGATGGGCAAAATTGAAATGTTAAATTTTCGGGATGAGCATGATAAGGTATATGTGTAGTTATCAAATCATATTCGATTAGCAACTTCCCAGTATAAAATTCGTTCTTTTTATATTTACTACAGTGTTGAGTTTATTAATATAAGAAATGTTAACACACTTTTATTTAATATTATTTATTTTATCCTTAAAATGAAGAAAAATCCATTATTCATTAATTTTCTATGGGTATTAAAAAGTTGTATAGTTGTTCACTTTTATATTCCTTGTGATGGTGCACAGTTTTATTGTTTTCATCATAAAGTACCACTTAATCATTAAAGATTAAACTTCGACTACATCCCTGATATACATTTTGTTGTCGTTTCTTCATCCCCAGGTAGCACATCCTGTTGCATAATATTGTTCAATATTGTACATTATATGATATAAAACAATATTCCGCAATATTAAACAATATTGCACAGTATTTGTGTACAACTACAGTTTGGCTGTAAATTTGAGAAACCACATATATTAATATCAAAATGTATAAAATAAAGAAATTTCAATTTCTTTTACTTCACTATTAAAAATATGTTTTATTATTCAGAATTAAATAAACAAATTAATTAGCATTCATTGCAGAGAAAACAGCAATTGGATTGAATATGAAAATACTTAAGTAAATATTTAAAAATTTTATGATTAATTAATTTATATAAAAGCCTGCCTCTGTCTGTAATGCTGATCAAATTAAAAGAGAATCGTGCCCCTTTGATCTGTTTCTATAGTAAATACATCACCCTAACTTCGGTTTCGTAACCGCTAAGGTAGTTTTTAGCTGTAAATTTACTATTTTAATTTGAATTAATTAAATTAATCAATGGCTTTTAAATTTAATGTACAAATAAACCTATTTACGAATAACTGATAATGGTCTATTAATTATGAATCAATCGTTCGAAGTCTTCAACTTTTATTCTTCCATATTCATGCTTTAACAAGAAATATTGAAGATAATTCGAAAAAGTGGTGATTGTTTAGTGAGTCACCCTTTTACTTTTTGATCTTACATCTGTTTTGATATCTAGCAACTGAAATAATTTTTTTATATATTTGTGTACTGATTTATCAGTGTACAAATAAATAACTGATTGTGTGCTGATTTATTAGTGTACAAATAAATAACTGATTGTGTACTGATTTATCAGTGTACAAATAAATAAGTATTATTATGGAAAAGTGAGAATAAATGGTAAGGGTGAAATAAGTGTAAATTAATGAGATGAAATTTTCAATTTAAATTGCCTTATATTTATGATAATACGAAATAAATAAATGGTTATTCGCTCCTATTATAATAGTTTTGTCCAGAACTCATAGACTTTCTTGTCCTGCATCTCCAAAATCTTTCAGTTATTTTATTTTAACTTATTTAAGAATATTTAGAACTTTTATATGTTTAAAATTTATTACTCAACCAATTTTTTGTTAAATTCTGTAATCGAATCGGTAATTTTTCTGTCAATAGATCACCATTTGTTTTAATTTGATTTAGTGATTGTATTTTATTTGATTGATCGTGAACAGTATGGGTAGGAGACATTCCATTGTAATAAAATCAATATAATATAATTTTGAATTTACAGCTAAAGAATACATTAAATAACTTATATATTTTAAAAAAATTTAATGCAATTTGCCACTGTACATAATATTCTCTAAAGCCTTTTTTTCGTTATAATATAACTATGAAGTCTGAGAGAATGTTAACAAGATAACAACCCGTCTAGACGAACATATATTCATGTGCATGGAGGTTAATACAATTTAACTGCAATAGACTTCTAGATATAAAAATAATCTACATTGTACTGGTAATTTCACATCAAAATATTTTAAGAAGGAATAAAGCAAGAAGAACCAATAAAAATATTTTTTCCCTTTTTTTCGCTTAGAGGATTTTCAATGATTCCAGATGAGTAAAAGATAATAAGTAGTTTAATTTATGAAATTTTTAATTTTTAAATGAATAGTAACTTTTGGCATGAACTTGTTTATATAAAATTGCATTTATCTTTCCATAATTAAGAAAAAGAATAATCCAAGTTTTAATTTTTAAAAAAATTCATATTAGATTTTTCAATTACAGATTGAGACTATTTACAATAGAAATTCCTCTATTCTCTTTCTTGTTTTGATTAAAATTAATATTTTTATAATTTAAAAGCAGTTATATTTTATTTTTTGGAATTTTAGTTTATTATCGTTCGTTAAAAACCAACACACTGAAAACTTAGATACCACACCTCAAATTTCAGTCGATCTAAGATTACCTGAGGCAGGATTAAAGAACTATAAATGAAATAATCAAAATTATTTTTTTATTTAATTATTTTTATTTTAAAGGATAATTTATTCTGATAATAAGTATACATCCTTGAGCATCAGCAGTTTAAAACTTAAAAAAAATGCTAAATTATCAAATAAATTTGGAAATCGAGTATGGCAGTCAAGCTTTATAAAGGGTTTCTAAAGCATGATTTATTTAAGAATTTTCATTTATTATTCAAAACAATTCTTTTAAAAATATGTATTCTTTATTTGTGAAAAATGTCTGAATGTAACCTGATCTCTTTTCTTTATTTAATATTTCACATTTACTTGATGAAATTAGATGTTTAATACAATCATTTTATTAAATGTCTGCTACTTTTTTATCGTTTTCATTATTTGGCTATAAACTATGTTAAATTCTTCAGTAAAAAAAAATTATAAATAAAATGATGTTTCCATCTTGTTTTTGAAAACCAATTGGTAAGAAATTTTATCTACCTAGAAATTATATAACTTTTTCCTTCAATGATTATCCATTCACATCATTATTATATTAAATTATAAAATGTATTATTGTAATACTAAAGGATATTTTGATGCAACTTTTAAATATAAAAAAAAAGTTGAAGCTGTTTCTTTTTACGTAAATAGTTTGTTAAAGTATAAAAACTGTATTCATTTAAACAATTTGCTAGAAAATATTGTCGAAAAGGAAATTCTGAAATTCCATCTACAATTGTTTAAGATATCTGAAGATTTTTAGATTTTCATACTTTGTTCCACACTAATTTTTTTAATAAGGTTTCCTTTAGATGCGTGAAGCAAGTGGTATAAAAACAAATTCTAAAAAGATAAATCGAAAAACAATATTGTTTTGATCGACAAATTGAAGATGAAGATTAGTAATAAAAATATTACTGATCAATCTATACAAGATTCTGGAGACCTTCAATGTTCACTTATATAAAAGCTCTACTGAATTTCTATTATTAACCATTCCATGCAATATATATAATTGAAATTCTTTCTTCATTAATAATCAAAATAAGACTAATGTAAATGAAGAAAATATTCATGTTTTACTGTTAAAAATATTTCATGTAAATACTAATCAGAAATCTTTCTCACTATCTCCATCTCTATCACACACAAAATAATATTCCAAAATTTCTTTATATATTCTTTTCAATATTTGCTCATAATGAACAAAATAATTGCTTTAAATATTGCTTTACAACTTTTACGAAATATCAACTGACATAAAAGTAACCAATAGCATCCGTTTTCACAAAACTGTGATGCATTAAAGCTCTGTTTAATGCAGAATATTAATTAGTAAATCAAAATAGTTTTTTAATTTAAATTGTAATAATAACCGAAGAAATGTTTTTGTTTCTACATCAGAAATGATTAAAAACTGAAATGTTTTCTGCGCTATTTTGATATTCATATTATAATTTCAAATAAAAGAGGATCATGTTTACCAAGAAACTGGTATTTCCTAACAGTTTCAGGTCTTGTTGCTTTTCAGAAATGGATAAAAATCATTTTTCATTTCTGAAATTTGTACTAAATCTAAAAGATAAGTGATCAAAAAAATGGTTTCATAATGATAAGAGCATGTTTATACATTAATACATTCTGCGAAAGCATTAAAATACAGCCTCTCATAACTCACTCGAGAAGTTTTAATTTTTAATTTTTTTGAAGTCTTATTATTTTTTTTTCTAAGTTGCTAATATTATCTTCAAAAAATAATTCTAATTGTGCATCTGAAATGTGATTTTTCTTTCATGATTTCTCTAAAATTCTTACTGAATGTAAAATATAAATTATCAAATGAATACTTTCATAATGATAAGAGTATTTTTAACAATGATTTATTTTATGAACGCAATGAAATCTACCTTCTGATATATCACTTTAAAAAATTGTATTTTTAATTTTTTGCTATTATAAGAAATTGAAAACATGTGTTTTTTAAATGTTTAAAGGCTTGACCTTATATAAGGATTTATAGAAATAAACAAGTTCAATGTTTTAGCAATCAGTTCCTGATATTAAAATAATCCATGAAGCAATATATTCTCAAATATGCAATCAAATGCAAATCGCCAGGCTGATTTAAAACTAGTTCATTTTGATATGAATTTTACTGATTGAATTTTGATTGCGCAATTTAAAAACTGTTATTTACCAAATCAACCTTTTCATTTTTCGTAAGAATACAGCTTCTGATTCTTTGAAACAAACAATGCAACGATCGAAACAGTCTTTCATTATAAAATTTTCATTTTCCACTCAAAACAAAAGATTCGGACAAATATCTCTTTTGAATAACAACCATTTCATTAATATTAAACAGAACATAACAGAAAAAAATGAAAAAGAACAGAAAAAAGTAAATTTCCATCGAACAAGAACTAAAGAATGCCGCTACAAAAGTATTGCATACATTATGTCATGTTATTGCTTTTCACAAATCCAACCTTTCTTGTGCTTTTTTTTCTTCACAAAATAAAGATTCTGAATTCCCTAAGAAAATAAAAAGAGACAACACCCTTTTTGCTTATTTAAAATCAAGTGTTCGAACTGACTCCTCCATGTCAATGTTAAAAGAAAGAATTGATACATCTCTTCTTCTTTGAATACTTCATTAGAATTCAACCACCGCGCTGACCCCGGACTTTTTCTTGAAACAAATAAGATTTATTCCTTCTCAAAAAGTAAACAAATTTTGAAATTTCTTTTACTCAGAACGGGAAAGGGGGAGAGAGATAGAAATAAAAAGGTGGGTTAACTTAATTTACATGTTGCAATCAAGGAATACACTATCCATGTATTTTCAAGGAGCATCGTACGAGGATGTGTAGCTTTAGGGGGGAAAATTCGGATTCTCTACGTTCTAAATGAGATGGCTGCCTTTATTTTTGTACTGTGAAAGGTTGAATGCTGCCAGGGAAGAAAAGCGTACACTCTGAATTTTCATTCCTTAAAGATAAGAATCGGGCGGGGAAAAAAATGGTTCCCCGTTTTTCTTGAGAATGCATTTTTTGAAATATATTGAAAGATGGAAGATTGTATATGAGATTTGTGTGTATACTTGTATGAGAGACGGGATTCTGATTGCAAATGTTTTATTTGATTTCAATCTATTCTCCAGTGCTTTTGGGATTGCAATTCGCCATGGTGCATTTATCTTTTTCGAATGGAACTCTTATTGAAAACACGAATGCGAGATACATGTTCACAAACCAATAACAAAATGAGATATGTGTTTGCGTTATGATATTACTTGCTGTATATTTTGATTTGGAGATCCAGGATATTTGGTCGCATTAAAACATGTCAAAGGAAAAAGATAATAATAATTATCCAAATTTTGTTGTTTCGTTTGCATGGGAACAAAAAAAAATGTGTTATGACTCGTAACTCTGCCTTCGTTTTCGTATCCAATTATTTTGAACAACACAGGACAGAGAATTTCTGATGAGCGTATTTACTGATGCTCATAGAAGCTGATGAACACAATTACAGATGAAGCATACTTAAATGATCAAATGATCCACACATCAGAGATGAAATAGCGTAACGTATCAAGATCTTACTTAAAGCAATGCACCATATTCTATTCTAATTAATTATGGGTTGCCAGATTGCAAATTATAATAAGATATAAAATAAACAGGAAATACAAAACTTATTAGGAGGGGCAACAGTATTATTCACTATTTTATTCGAATATTAAAAAAAGCAATGCGAGTTCTTACAATGCAATTTGGGCTTCAAACTTATTTAACGTTTATATACGAAATATGTATTTTATTTTTTAACTTATTTATTAAGTTTTTTATAAATTATTAATATAATAAATATGCACCAATGTTTGAAAATTTCCAATTTTATTTTTTGAGCAAGATAATTTTGAAATTGATTAATAATTCTTTTAAATTGAATGATATAGAATAATTTTAGTAATCCTTTAATATAACATATATAAAGAAATGCAGAAAAAAAAACTTTATTGTAAGACTGTTTGTAAAATCGTTATCATCTATACTATATTTGAATATAATATTTCCCTATTTTATAGTTAAATTTTGAATATGTAAGCCTAATTAACTTTCGTATATGCTATAGATATATAGTATATGTATATTAGTATTTTAATTTAATATTATATTTTTGTAATTCTTAATATAAAAAATTTGCGACATTTTAAAAAATTTGTGACATTCATCTGAAAATTTCACATTTTACTTTATGTATAGGTAACTTTTAAAATTGAATAATATATAAATTCTTTGATAAACATATAATGTAAAGCATACAAATAAATACATATTGAAGGACTAATATAATTATTCTGTATTTAAAAATTTTCCTTGAAGAAAAGCCGTAATATAAGAATCAGATAATTTTAGGAAGCGAAAGATAATTTAATTGAAATATTGGCAAATTATATATTTCCAAATTATATTTAATTTAAATGATACCGAATTAAAAATTATGAATATAAAGTAAAACGAAAGAATTTTTCTCATGAATAGTTCTGCAAAAACACTGCATATGAATATTTCCTATCTAATATTGGATATTTCAATCTCATCTTTAATAATATCTAATGTATAGCTTTACTATAAAAATAATATTAGTATTCTTCAAAAAATGGAAACTAAAAAGTGTACATTTTTTAATAAGAATATTAGTATCTTTATTCTCATGATATTTGTTTATCTTATATGAGCAATGAGTTTGGTGTACGTAAGTCGAAATCTGGAAATTATATCTCTCTTATTTTTTTTTAATATAACATTATCAATAATAGGATTACTTGTTTTGAGGAATTACATTCGATATATTTTTGAAACAGTCATAGTGTTTAGAGTTAAGAGTTTATTTGTGAAGGTATTAATTAGAATAAATTATATGCCGGCTTTCTGGCACCTCGAGTTCTGGGAGTCCCGGGCTCGAGCCCCGGTTCGGGCAGGGATGTTTTTCTGTGTGCTATCTGTGAGATGTGTCACTGTCCCCCCTGTAAAAAGAGGCTATGCAAGCAAATGTGGTGAGTGTGTAGCTAAGTCGTACTCTTGGCCCTTGTTGCCGCTACTTCAAAAACAGGAGAGCTCCTTTCGGCTTAAATCTGCTGCTGTATCAGTGGGGGCGTAGGCAAATGCCATTAGTAACAACAACAACAACAGAATAAATTATTCAGATCAAGTTTTGTTATAAAACATTTAAAATATGCAATACATTTTCTAAAGAAATTGATATGTTAATATATTCTTTGGTGATTCTAAAATCAGAAATCTGTAGCTTTTTATATCCCAGATGTGTGTTTTAAGAATTTTAAAAACTAAATATTAAAAATTAAAATTCAGGTTTTGTTTTTTACTATAAGTGTTTTGCATACGATTGATTATATAGAACTGACGTATTCCTGGACTGTTATTATTTTTAGAATGTATTATTTTCAATTTTTAAATTACCGATATTTTTCTAATAATATTTGATTTTCTTGCATTTAATTTAAAATCCGATATTTTTGGCGCCAATAAAAATAATTCCAAAAATATGAATTCCTGCATAATTTCATTTAATTTATAGATGGCTAAATTACATCATAATCTTAATTATCCTTAATTACGTAATAATAATTAAATATTTTCCAATTTGGTTATGTATATTTTTCCAAAATTGCTTATTCCTTCCATTTATAGGTAATTGTGTTATCACCATTAATTATAAAAAAGGATGCAGTGTATACCTGCGTGTATGTAAATTGCTAATGTGCATGCTAAACCGATTTACCAAATTTGGTACAAATATATTTTGGAAAGTGAGAATGCACCTGTTGAAACGAATTGCTTTGAAATGTTTTTAATAGAGCGTTAATTAATTAAAAAATAAACTAGACTCTGAGATCTAATCTCCGAAAACATCATATCATAAATAATGTTTATTATTGCTTTAGAATTAAAAAATATTTTCTAACTAGGATATCAGCTTATTTCTCTGAATTTCAATAAATTTTAGAATTGATTTTAACATAAACTTTTACATAATTCATTTCATTTCTGCAGTAAATTTCGAATCATTTTCAGCATCTTATCACATGTTTAAAAGCTTACCCCTTTTTAATTGATGAAAGCGAATGTATAACTTTTTATATATATTATCATTAGAAAAACCTGTGTAATTTATATTACAAATAAGGAAATAAATGTAAAAAATAGCAAAAAATTATATGAGTTAACGATTGTATGTTTAACATAAAGTGAAGTCGTGGTATTTAATCCCAATAATCACAATAAAAATAATTGTTTTCAAAATTAAACATTAAGTGTAAGATTATTAAAGTAACATAGTTCTAAAGTATATGACAATTTGATTCTTAAACTCAGGTATATGGGGATCATGAATATTAAAAATATGTATTAAATATTTATTATAAATTAAGTACCCCAGGTAGCACATCTTGTAGCATAATAGTGTACAATATTAAACAATATTGTGATTATTGATCAATATTGTACAGTGTCTCAGTGTTACTTGGGACAACCGAGGAATAAGGATATCTCCAATAGGGTTAGTTTAAATAACTAAGAGAAATTTAACAATAATGAAATAATACCTAAATAGGAAATAATCATCAATTTAAAAATTCCAATAAAAAGAAAATTGTTAGTTATACAAATAATACAAATTGTCATTAAATATGAGGAAGATTTTAAATTGTTATCTTAAATAAATATCCTCTTATGCAGCGATTAATGGATATTGCGTACAGGAGACACAATTTTTACTTCCAAATAAGCTGCAGATTGACTCATTAAACTGTAAATTTATCTTCCGTAATTTTGAAATGTATATAATACTCACTTTTCAAGCGTTTAGTGAACTTTTTCAGCGAAAATCAATCTTTCGAATTAGTTTCCACAGAGCCATCTTCTCACAGAACCAATCTTTTGTTGAAGTTCTTATTTCGTCGAAATATTTGAAGCAGTTAATTAGTCTTCACAGCATACGCCGGGATTCATTTGTCTCGGAAAGTTTTATACAGTTCGGATATTTGGATATTCAAATTGAAATGAATATCCTAATTTTTTCAGTGAATGACACCTTCAGATTAATGATCTTGGAATTGAAGTTAAATAAAAAAACACTAGCTGAAGTATTTAATTAATTTTCACGGCTGAAATAAGTTTCCTATAGGTAGATTATAAATGCTTCTAATTCGTCAATTTTATTTCTTTTTGGTGTAAAGATTTTTTTTTGAGAGGGAGACAGAGTGAGAGAGAGCTACTACGTTTAGGATATTAAAATCCGATATTAAATTGACTAACTGCCTTTAAAAAGAATTTTTTGTGTATTTTTGTGTACTGAATACAAAACTTCCTCACATAAAATAGGTCTTAATTGTTGATTAATAAAGGAAATTTTCACGATTGCCAATCTTGTAAAAGGGGGAATTCAACTAAAGCAGAAAATTAAATGCAAATATGAAGAAAATTGAAAATAATATCTACTAATTATAATGTTATAGAAATGAATGTATGCGTTTTTGCTGCTTTAAATGTTAGAATGTTTATTCAAAAGCTACCAAATTTGCTAGTATGAATGTTCTCTTTTCAGAAATATTTAATTAAAAAAATTTGAATTTAAAATTAAGTAACGAAATTTTAAAGTTATTTAGGGATGATACTCTAAAACACTAAGGAGCAAAAATCAATTTTATTCTTTCTTAAAATTAATAGATATTCATACGACAATGAATGATACCAATTTCTTCTCTTATTTATTTATTTATAATTAATTTCTAATAGTTATTTTAGTTTTATTTCATAATATTAGTATTTGAGGTTATCTTACTATATTTTACTGTTAAAACGAATCTTAAATCATCTTCACTGCCTCTAACATTTTTTTCTTCATTGTTGATAAAAAGATATTGATATTCTTTATAGTAATAAATATTTTATCACGTTCTTTTCTTGTGTTCCTCATAATGATTGGATTGTTTTATATCGTAATTAGAATTCTGATTGAAATGTGGTTTTAATAAACATTTTTAAATTTTAAACTATTTATTAAAAAAGTTTCAACTATAAAAATAAGCTAAGAGAAAATTATTCTAAAACTAAACTTTTAAGGGTCATTTTAAATTAGTTTTATCCAGAAAATGTTGGCATTTGTTACCACTTTAATATTTTTCTTTCCAAAAATAAAGTTAGAATTTTCAAAGAAGTTAAAGAAAAAATGTATGGTATTTTAAGTATGAAAGTCACAAATCCGTAGATTATATAATCAGTAACAGACTTTAGAAATTTTCAGTTACATATTCATTAAAATTTGAAAGTTTAAAATGTTTTGATAAGGAAACTATTAAGATCAGGTAACACAAAATATATAATTTTAACAATTTTCAAAGGAGGGTATTAATTAATATCTATTGTAATAGTTAAAAGGAGAAAGCATTTTTATTATGAAATTTATCTTAAAATTAATAACGAAATTGTTTCCTACATTATTTTTCATTTATACTCAAAATAATTTGACATTTATGGGAATTATCAGACAAAGTTATAAACCTTTTTATATACATGTATTAAAATATAAATACGTCAAATTTCTTAAACTTTATTTAAAAACGATCTCTCTCTCTCTCTCTTTCTATATATATATATATATATATATATATATAATTTTGAAAAATTTCAAATCATTACAGACGTTTTAATTTTTAATTTTTTTTCTCTTTTTAATACTCAATGTAAATTTATTTTGAACAAAACTATGTATATTTTTGTAATTCCAATTAAATCTTAGTTTTAAGAAAAAATTTATGCTCAATTACTTAATTTTTACAGGAATTTTATCTTTCATTATATTAGAAATCGATCGTTAATTATCCAAAAAAACTCAAAATATAAATGCTTACTCCATTTTTTTAGCGTTTTCCTCAAAACTTTATTATTAATTCTAATTTCTTCCAAAAGTAAGACACCTGAGGCATTTTAAAGATATTCAAATATAATTACAACATCTTTTTGAGAATAAGGTCTAAGATGTACTTTTTTCCTTTAATCCTTCAAATATTTTTTTTATGAAATACATTCTTATAATACCATTTCAGTTGAATATAAACGTATTTTTTGACACTGAAGGATAAAAGAAAATTTCATGTTTTAGTTCATTTTTGTTTATTTCAATATCCCCTATCCTCTTATCCCTACTTCATAAAATGGTCTGTAAGGATGTATTGATTAAAATTCTAAATTTACTAATGCTTAAAACTGGGTATTATCTAATGAAAAAATCTCTATCATTGCGTTAGGTTCTTAAGATAACGCTTGCGTAAGCCTTCTTAATTGTGGAATATAGAAATTGTTAAAAAAGTATTAAGGGAAATCTTACTATAAAAATTTGCCATAATGTACATGTGTATCATAAAAATATATTACTATAATTTTAATATTTTAATAATTTTAATTACTGAGAAGTTTAAGCTTTTGAATATATCGGTATCAAAGAGAAATTGATAGTTGAACAGACAGGCAGACATATATTTTTTGTAAAGTGCTTGATAAAAAATTTAATTTTTCAGAAAATAATAGCTGATTTACTGAAAAAAAAGGAAAGTCAAAGAGAAGAGATAAGTCGCGCTACAATAATTTCAAAAGAGAAGATATTATCGCGCTACAATAATTTGGACTAAGTGTTTGAAAATTTTTAAATTATAAGAAAGCGTTTTATCAATCCAAATATATTAACTTGTCTAAGAATGCATGCATTTGTTAAAAAAATTAAATTAATTTTTGCAAAGCATATAAGACTAGTAAACACATCGTTACATATTTAATCAATAACGTTCCTTTTAGTCTGTCAACACTTATCAAAATCATTCAACTCATATCTTATCAAAAATAAAACATTTCAACATGAACTTATAAAAAGCAGAAAAGCAATTCAATAAATGTTTATCAAAACACAAGGCCATAAAAGGCACAGTACATTCTTTTTTCCTGCTAAAAACAATAATTTTCCTCTTTTTGTTCAAACATAATTGTTGAAAGATACGGCATTTTACATAGAATCTTAAAAGCAAAAGAGAATGCTTCAATTCTCCCTTTTTTATGTCCGGAAAGTGAATTCCAACAACTTACTTTCCAGAAGAGGCCAAAGAATCGGAAGCAGAATAAGAAAAGTGAAAAAGAAAAAAGAAAAACTTAAAAGCTATTCTCCCTCTATGACAGTCGGGGAAGAAAGAAACCCTCCCCCCAAAAGCATTTACGGAAAGACAAAAGAATAATAAAATAAAAAAAAAGAAATATAGTAATACAACGTTGCAAAGACTGAACGAACTTCTAGTAAAATGAAGTTACTCATACTGACATAATCAACCTCACAAAGAAAAGCACTTGCGACGGTGCAAGATTTGGGAGAAAAAAAATAATAATAAAAAGAGAAGTAAGAAAAAGGGGGCAAAAATTTCAACCCTGAAAATTCAGAAGCAGACATTTCTAACCATTCATTTCCCATCGGGCATCAAAATTCCGACGCAGGTGACTTTTTTTTCTTCATTCTTTCATACGGAAGAGTAAAAAATTTTCTCTCCTTTCACGATTTCTCCTCCTCCAAGAGTTTCACAATTTCCACCCCTTTTTTCCTTCTTTTCATCCCTCAAATCACCTGTCAAAAACAGCCGTCGCAAAAATTTCTCTTAGAGATCAATTTTTTTGTACTTTTTTACAATTTTTATTCCTCGCTCTCCAGACCTAACCCCACCATTTCACTTTTCCATATATTCCCTGTCCTTTCAAACCTCTTCGACGGCCTTCCCAAAGCTCGAAACAGAAAATATTTTTTCTCATTTTTTTTCATATTCAACTATTTTTATATTAAAGCTATTGTTCCTGCTAGCCTTACCTTTCACTGCCGGCTGAATTGTCACAGGGAGAGCGCATAAAGCTATTGGAAAGGGTTCTTTGTCTTCTTTTTTTTTCAGAAAATTTTATTTTGCTCATATTCATTTTTCCCGATGCATGGCTCGGTCATTTGAATTTCGACTGTGATTTATACATTCTTTATTTTATGTCAGGTGGTATTGTCGGATTGCGAACCAGTCGGGCGTTTTCTACGCGGTTTTCAGTCTGGATTTGTCACAGAATATTTTTTTTCTTCTTCTTTGTCCCAGATAAGCTGTAGATAGTCGAAATTTTATAGATGGCTGGCGTTCCGTTATTCTTTGAAATAACTTATTTAAACTATGTAAGATAGATTGTGTTGTCATAATACTTATTTTTCATGTTCGCTTTTGAAAAAAATTTAACGGAGTGATTTTTGAAATCATCCACTTTTCTGATACCGCAGATTCTGAAATCGAGACACTTCAGAAATAAATTCAGTTTTCAGATAAATAAAAAAAATGTATTCTGTTATTTTGTCTTTATAAAGTCTTAGTCAAGTCTTTGTCTTAGGTCAACAAAGAAATTAGATATTTTAGCGACTTTTTTAAGTAATTACAATTAATATATATTATTGATCAAAAATTATAGATTTTCTCTGAAATTGAACTGGCATTCTTCACCTTCTCGAGAAAAATAATGAATTACTAGCGTTTTACAGATTGAGCTACCACCTGTTAATTTCAATTTGCAATATAAACTGCTAAAATTTATTTAAAGTATTAAAAATTAATTGACACTGATGTGTCTGCTTTACAACGGAAGAAGGGGTGCGGTAGCTTCTTAGGGTATGGATCCCTGAACACCCTAAGGCTGAAGTTTGACTTCTAGTTCATTTGAAGCTGAAGTACTTATCACATTCACTTGCACAACCCCTTTTTACATTGAAGGGGCATTCATTCACTTCATAGATCGAACACAGAAGAAAAACCATGCCCTTGCCGGGACTAGAACCCGGAACACCCAGATAACGAGGAAACGCTATCTCTGTGCTAGGAAGCCGACAATAAAAGTAAGTTAATTAATTAGTATAATATAATAATTAGTAAGTTAAAAAAAACAGTATTGGCATTATCATCCACTACAAGTTTAAAAAACTGCATTTGAACTTAAGTAGATGAATAAAAAGTATTTTATTAACGATTGAAAATCTTAACGAAATATACGTATAGCAAGAGTGTGAACTAATAGTAGAAACTGAAAAAAATGTACCAAACAATTGCAACTGAAAACTGATATTTTACTAAAAGAGCATATTTTTTACATTAGCTTATTAGAAATTAAAATTTGTTTAGCTTATAAGAAACAGATTTTGCTAATTAGCATTCTAAATTTCACTGGTTGAGGAAAGGGGAAATTTAATTAAAGGTAGCTGGAAGGCTGGCATAGTTAATTTTTTAAAACTCCTGCTCCAGATTTCTAAAATATAATCACTTTTTGGATAAAAGATTTTTTATATACCTTTAAATGCGGTAATACTATTTGAATTTTTCACCTGTACTGAATTTATCATCATTTTATCATTTCTTCTTTCGCAATTATAATTTCTTCTTTAAAACTATTTAATTTTTCCTTTGAAATGATTATAATTGGTTCAGTTCTATAATATTTTCTGCAAGATTATTTTAAAAGAATTGCTACTTTATCTATTAAGCTAAAAATTCACTGGTATTCACTTCATATGCTCTATGATGATATTATTTATAAATCTCTATGATTTCATTTATAAAAAGTATTGTCATATTTGTCTTATTAATCAAACAAACTCAAATGAAATGGCTGAAACTATATTAAACCTTCCAAAAAATGTATTCATAATAAGTACTAAATTCAGCGGGAAAATGTCTTGGTTTAAACTACCTTTTTAAAAAATTATCATCTTTTAGCAATATTTCATCTATAAGCTTTTTATTTATTTATTTGACTATGGTGATAAAATTTATCTTAAGTAACACATGGGATTTAATAAAAAAAACAATGCCAGTTTTTTCACAGAATTTAACGCAATGTTGATTTTTAACAACAGTCACCTTTGATTCAATAACAAGAATAAAAAAAACATTTAGGAAAAGAAGATTCGGAAATGCTTTATAGGATTTTCTTTCTAAAAATAAGTGTCACAATTGCGATTCTCTTTCCCATATTTAAGCGCTTTTATGAGTAACAAAGATTTATGACTCTGAAGTTTTAAAAAAAAGTAATTTTTCAACAGCGAGGAAGGATTTGCTTCCGTGGAAGATGGATTCACTATTGTCGCTTCCCCTGACGTATCCTTCAAAGATGGCTTAAATACAAAAAGTATGAGAAGATTCTTGGATCCAATGTTTTTTTTCTATTTCTTCTTTTAGTTGAGATATATTGCTCGGATTGAAGAGTTTATTTCCAGTAAGTTTCAATTTTAGAAAAAAGAATTAAAAAACTACTATCTACTTACAGCTTACAAAATTTCTAATACCTTCAGAAAAATGTTTTTCAGCTTTTTAACAACTATTATTGATGCAGATAAAGGAAAATGTTCAGGACATAAAGAATTAAATTAATAATTTTTAGTTTCTGAAAGTGACAAATTCTAAAAAAAAACTGTTCTTTTGTATATGAAATTTATTATCCTTTTCTCTGAATTGGACGATAAATTTTCAGTTACTATAATTTGAAAGAAATGCCTCCTATTTTTTAATGTTAAAAAATAAAATAATGAAATTTTACTTATATTTAATATTAATGAATATTCTAAACATGCAACAATAAATGTGTTGAATTTCTTAATAAAGAAAATCATATATTTATTATCATGTAAGAACATGATATCGTCTTGGGAATGAGGTTTTCTGACATCAACAAAAATCCATGGGCAAAAAATAAAAATTTTATTATCTGTACGAGCATCTCAAAAAATCAGCTTTTAATACCGCTTTGCCATTGTATTTCCATTAGCTCGGATTTTTAAAAAAGTTAATGACTACAGCAAATAACACCTAGAAAAATGTAAATTTGAACACAAGATCATATGAAAGGACATAAATAGGAAATGTGATATTTTTTAAACAATCAATGTGAGGCAAAGATTTTTTTTTGTGATTGTTTGCAATACTAAAGTGACTCATTCAATGAAACCCTTAAAATGAATAAAAATATAATTTAACTTGTACGAGCACCTGGTGTTTGGCCGTTCAAGAAATGATGCTCTGACATCATTTCTGACACATTGAAATATGCATACAAGATTTTTTAAAATCTTTTTTTGTAATTTAAAAACATTACTTACATTTTTTTGGCTTCAACAAATGCGTAATCAATGTCGGAATGCCTAAAATGTCGTTTTTTTTTTAAAGATTTTTTTTTAAAAAAAACTAAGTGAAACTTGCAATTAGTTCATCTAATTTGTTTAGAAATTTAAATAAATAGGTATTTTATAAAGAAAACTGGATTGTTAATAAAATAATAAACAGATTTGTTTTCATTCAATGTTTCATCTGAGACAAAATTTGTTACACATATAATTCTCAAGCTGTTTGTGTTAAAGGAGAGTATAAAAACATGCGTCTCTTACAATTCTTCCACTTCACTAAGCAATTAAATATCCAACATTATGAGAAAATGTTTGGAACTACACATTTTCGGGTAAGACAAAAGAAAACCAAACATTCTTCTGCGTAAAAACACATAATATTTTTGTCATCCACATACCCTAATACTCTATATTTCGTATATGAAGTTAAAATGAAGTAATAAAAAGACTAAAATGAAATCTGCTATGCATATTCCAATGTATCTTGTCAGAATATAATTTCTTTGAACGGTCAAGCACGTGCTCGTGCAGGTTAAATTATATTTTTATTCATTTTAATCTTTTCAATGAATGAGTCACTTTAGTATTGCACACGATCAAAAAAACTTTGTCTCGCATTTATTGTTTAAAAAATATTGCATTTCCTATTTATTTCATTTCATATAATCACGTGCTCAAAATGACATTTTTCTAGGTTTTATTTGCGGTAGTCATTGACTTATTTTTTTAAATCAGAGCTTTTGTAATTGCAATGGAAATGAGTTATTTTTAGCAAAAAAAGCAGATTTTTTGAAATGCTCATACAGGAAATAAATTTTTTATTTTTTGCCCACAGACTTTTGTTGACTCCGAAAACCTTATCCCAAAAACAAAATCATGTTCTGACATGATATTAAGTAATTTCATTTTAATCATTGAGTAATTTCATGTAGAGCTATGTGAAATATTGAATATTTCTAATCTAATTATGGACTTTTTAAACTTTTAGAGATAAATATATACGCATAGCTAGAAAAATTTCCTTCATGGAATATGCAATTATATATTTTATTTCCTGAAGCAAAAAAATTATAATTTTGGAAGAATTATAATATTATTTGTCTGTTCTGCTATTATTTTTAGCATACAACATTTGAACATTTTAAACAAAAGCGCATACAAAACTCATCATGAATACTAGTTGACTGATTTAGATGTAAGGTTGTTCTACGTAAAGGTCGGTTAAATGGTCTGAATTAATGACAACTGTATGTTCATTAAGATTTAGTCGCTAAAATTTATAATTTCTTTTTTATTTTCTTCCATATTAAGTATGGAAAAGGAACTCCAGTACTTAAAAAAAATTCAATCTCGAATCTTTTGCCAAATTGCCATGTTTCAAACCTCCCGAAATTCTTTAAATAACTTTTTGGAGTCAGGCCCTTTTATCTGTGAAAGAAAGAGCTAGATGAATGGAATTTGGTGTACTGTTTGTTTACCACGCTTATAAAATTCCATCAAAAGTGAGAGCAAAATTTATCAAGACATAGTCTATTTAGCCCGAATGAAGGATTGAAGTTACTATAATTACAAAACAAAAAGAGTTAGATGGATAGGAATGGATAGGAGAAGCAGATTTAATATCAAAAATGGGTTGAGATAGCCTGGTTGGCAGGGCTTTGGCTTCCGATCCCTTGAGCTGTAAGTTCCAAGCCACAAGACGAGATTCTTCGTGTGTGTGTGGTGGTGGCTGGCGCACGCTAAATAAGCCATGGTCACTAAGTCCTCCATGTCGGGAGTTATACCACTAGGGGTACTGGGTCAGATGCGATCGTTCTCTGTTCCTAGTCTGAATTATTATTTGTGGTTAAATGAATGAAGATCATCCCATAAAATGGGATTGTGACATGTAAGAACTAGAAGTCAGACTTCTGCCCTCGGGTACTGAGAGGTCAATACCCTCAGAAGCTACTGTACCCCTCTTTCCATCGTAAAGCAGAACATGATAATAACAACAACAATAACTAAATTATACATACATGTTAAATTTAAAACTTTATCCGTCTAGAATTAGGCTGCTTGTTGATTTGTAAGATCTTTTGGTCACAAGCATTTAAATAAGTATTGATACATTACAATCTCAAATTGAAATCATATAAATAAATGAAATCTACTGTCGGATTTTGTGATTACAATTTTCGTTTTGAATGGTCAAATTTATATTTCATTCACACAAGAAAATCATTACCGAGAATCATAGATTTAATAAAAATCAATGCCAAATGTAAAACTTTTCGTAATTATTATTCATTAATGACATGCAAGTTATTCGTTTGTCCACAACTTTATGTGTGAAAGGAATACCATCTTCATAGAAATTAAATAAATGTTTACTGAATTTGATATATGACAAAGATAACAACCTTCGCATCTTAGTTCTACTATATTCTATTGATTTAATCCAACCACCAAAAATGTATTTTTCTTTTCAAGTTGAACTCATATGAATTATTATAAGTTAGCTCTTGGCACTATTTACAAATTAAAATATACAATTTATAAATAATCTGTTAAATTATGTTGTCGACATAAAATTAAAAAAATTATTAAAAAGGTAAAATTTATTTTTTAATTAAACCAAATAAATCAAATTCTTATTTAATATATATACTTCGATATGTCAATCGACCTAGGAAATATTCTTAGTTGTATAAGATCCTATCTTCCTTAATCTTATCTGTTGGATAATGTCAAATGCATACTCGCATATGCTGTGTTGGTCATAAAAACTTTCATCTACTGCTGCCATCTCACGAAACCAAATCAGTGAGTTACATTCGACGAGACAAGATCAATCCCTAAGGAAAACGCAAGTCATTTTTTGACATTGATGCTATATAGAAAATGCCTGTAAGCCTCGTTCATTCCACTGAGACCCGTGTGATCCGTTGGTGGATTATTTCTTCCCTTCAACAACACTGTCCCAATGAAGTTCTTACTTACCATGACAGAAATATTATTTGGGGAATGCGCGTTGCTATTTATTATATAGAAAATAAAATTGTTCCTGTATCCGATATCACTATGGAATTGATCGCAAAACTTAATAAAAACTATCTAAAAAGAGTGAAATGTAGCCATTTATTGAATTTTACAAATTTATTCAATTCTTTTTATATTATATAGTAGAAAAATTGATTTTTTACAACTTTTTGTTTAAATAATTGAAATATTTTTTTCTTGATTATTAACCATTTCACCACCCTCTCCTGTACATGAAAATTTATGTTTTTCCTCTGTTTTTCCCTGTCAGAATGAAGAAAAATCAAAACTTAAACAAGTAAACATTTACAAAATGTTTTCAGCGTTTACAAGTATTAAAATGTAGAACTCTTAAAGCGTATCATTAACATTCTGTAGAAGTTTTACTTGAAAAATGCAGACGCGTTATGGGCGGCAAAGTGGGTAATATTTATTAAATCATCTAAAACAAATGCGTTTAATATTTTTATCACCTTAATTTAAATGAAATCGAAAAAAAAAATCAAACTTTAAGAGCATATTATAATTTTGAGTTGAAATATTGTTGTTGCAGGCCCCCATTAGACAGCAGTGCTAGACTAGGTCCATGACTGGATGGGGTTGTAGCCTCTGTTAGTAACAAGGACTAGAGAGCCTAGAAGTAAGTAGAGGACCGTCTTAGCTCTATCACATTCTCTTGCACAGCCCCTTTTTACAAGGAGGCACATTCACACATCTCACAGATAGCACACTAAAGAACAACCATGCCCGAACCGGGACTCCCAAATCATGAGGAAGCCACGTTACCACTGTGCCGGAAAGCCGGATGAGTTGATATAGAATGCATCACTAGGAATGATTCTAAAATCAGATAATAGGAAACATTTTTAAATTGGAGTTTTACTGGAAATCAAATTATTAAGTTGTTGTTGTTATTACTAAGGGCACTTCCCATGGACAAGCCCCCTGCTGATACAGCAGTATATTTAAGCCGAAATGAGCATTTCTCGTTTTAGAAGTAGCGTCAACAAGGGCCAAGAGTACGACTTAGCTGCACACTCACCACATTTGCTTGCACAGCCCCTTTTTACAGGGGGGCACAGTCACACATCTCACAGATAGCACACACAGAAAAATAACTATGCCAAAAACCGGGACTCCCAAAACACGAGGTAGATACGCTACTTCTGTGTCAGAAAGCCGACTGGAGTTAAAATCGAATGCATCACTAGAAATAAATTCTAAAATCAAATAATAGAATAAATTTTTAAATTGAAGTTTTATTGGTAATCAAATAAAAAGGTGCCTTTACTTAGGGAATAAATTATTTAAGCATTTTTTAAGGTGCATATGAAATAGATCATACTTCAAATAGTTAAACATAGAAAAAAAGGTATTTTTTCTGTAAAAGGAACCCAAATATAAATACAGTTTCTATTGCAATCGTTACCTATATGCAAATAGGATCAATTCTTCAATGTAGCCAACAGTGGCCCTAATTTAAAAGACAAATAACACATAAATTAAAATATATAATAAAGAATTCAATTGAATATAAATTTGCAGAAGCACAATAATCTTATTGTGTGATTAACAAAATTACAATGATAATTGCATAATTATATACGAATATGAATATGAAAAATATAATGCAGTATTAACCTCTGTAGAATGTTGATCCTTCATTTCAACTATTTGTCAATATAAGAGAAAATTTTTCAAAATTTGCCATCCATCCTACTTATGAAAATTAATAATAAGTAGATAATATTAAAATTAATTATAATATTAGCTACTAAATTAATTATAAGTTAATTATAATATACCAAATAAACTATATACCAAAATTAATTTTAAATGATATAAATTAATTCAGTCATGCGGAGATCAAATTTTAAAATACATATATCATCTATAAAATGACTACACACATCTTCAAAAATCATATGCAGGAAGCCACCAGATAGTACGTGGTACCACCTATAGTACTTCACAATGACGAGAGTGTAAGAGAGTGACGTATAAGGAATATAGGCAAAGAAGTAAAATTGTTCGCAAGTACTGGTAAAGAGATTAGATGCAGAATGTATTATATATAAAAGTATCGGTTGCTATCGAACAAAAAAGTATTGGTGCAACTGAAGAAACCAAACAGAATAATTTTACAAAATCGACGAATTTCTAATTTTTAACACAGAACATTTAGTATACTTGGAAAACATTCATGTCCCAATAATAAAATTTTAAAAATAACTGAAATAATTTCATTTACTTGAGTTTATAAAGCTTAAAAATCTATAAATTTCAAACCGTACTTCTATAAAAAAAACTAATTTGCAAAGAATTCAATGATAAAGTATCCAGCCTTTTAGAATATATTTTCATTACTTGATATTTCTTTCAAGCTGCATGTAATAGTGTTAACTTAATATTTCAATTAAAGAGTTTTGAAATATTGATAAAATGAGTAGAGACTTTTAATAAGTCTCTATGAATGCAAATATTTTCTCTCAAAATGAATATATTTTCTTTCTTAAAATATGATATCAATTTAGGGAGAAGTATCTTTTCCTCGTCCATATCAAAGTTATAGAAATTAATTTTTAAACTAAATCGTCCCACCTTTATGTTCTTTTATTCTTTCATATCGCTTCCAATTGAAATATGATTTTTTGCTTTGAAATAAGGCATTTTTCTTAACTCTTTCCTCCAAGAAAGTTTAAGTAGACCTTTGTTGGTGTAGAAAGAAAAGCTTTTCATTTGACTAAAGAATAAAACTAATACAATCAATAAATTTGAAGGAAAATTCAAGGAAATATATACTATATAGTTAGAAAATGTGCAGTTTAAAAATCAGAAATCAGACCTACCTTTCATTTAGAGTATTATAAATTGTTTTAAAAACAAATTAGAAATTTTAAAAAATCAAGATGATTTTGAATAAATCTGAATTCAATCTTTAAATGTTATTGGTTAATTGTATTAGGTATTAACAACATTTCGAGAAAAAATCACCATAAATTACAAATTTTAACAAAATCTATATGAAACTGTTAGGTAGTAGAATAAAGAGTGTTGTTATTTTATAGAAATTAATTTCGTGAAATTCTTTAATATCTTTTCAAAATAATATTATATTTATTCGATGCTTATACACTAATGTATATTTTAGCTGTTATATCCCGTCTTTATGAAATTACTAAAAAAATGTTGTATACTATAATCATACGTATGCATTTTGAATAAGATAAACAATGTTTATTTTACAGGGTGCGGCAAAAAAAAAAACTTGACCAGAGTTATTACATAATAGAATAAAAATTAACTAATTTCAGTTTAAATTTTTTTTCAGTTCATTTTTACTACCAGTTCAATCATAAAATATTTTATAATGTATCCTTTAGGGTATTTTTTTTGTATTGAACATTTAGATATCCCTGTGCACCACTAGACATCACACGGGGTTTATAGAAGAAGACCTCACATATGGAACAGCTCCTCACGCATCACATTCGCTTGCACAGCCCCTTTTTGCAAGGTGCACATTCAAAATATATCACATATAGAACATGTGATGAACAACCATGCCCGAAACGGAACTCGAACCAAATACACCCAGATCACGGGCGTGATAAGTTTTAAGATAAATTTATGATACGTTTTTAATTTTTTCATGCCAAAATAAAAGCCAAATTCTGCAAATGCATGCGCAGTAAGAAAGAGTATAGTACAGCTGCTTGTAGTTGTTTTTTCGGGATAAGTGTCATCGACGAACCAGCATCTTATAGCTTTTCTACGTCGTCCTACTTGTTGGCTTATAACTGACCGAATATAAAAGAGGCATAAAAGAAGCTCTTTCATGTCCATAAAGCTCATAATTTCTAGAACTACACTTTAATCTTAACCAAAAAGCCGGAATTTTGTCTGTAGACGCTCCAAACACTTCAGCAATAGTTGAATATGACGGACATTCAAAGTCGGTCATGGTCTGAGAGGGAGGAATTTGGACAAGTGGCAAAAAACCTGTGTTTTTTGTGTATGAAGGAGCTAAAAAAATCAAAAAGTGCACCAACAGAACATTCTACAAGCAGTTATATTTCCTTGGACCCTAATGCACTTCGCTAATGTAAAGTGCACCTTTCAACGCAGATCAGCATCTGCTCACAAGGTTAAAAAGCACAAGAGTGGCGGAAGGCGCATTTTTCGGTCGTGATATGATCTGGAGAGTGAACTCCATACTCATCTAATCTGAATCTAAAGAATAAACTATATGGCCCGTTTTGGAATATAGGGCTTGCAATAAACTACACAAAAGATTTGGACTCTGTAAAGCAATGGCTTCGTTGGGAATGGAATAGATTAAACATAGAAGACTTGCGGCCAATCTGAATCCAAACATTATAGTGCATGACTCATTTTGGAATCAAGATCTTGCACTAAAGTACACAAAAGATTGGACTCTCTAAAGCAATGGCTTCGACGGAAATGAAATAAACTAAAAATAGAAGATTTAAGACCCATTGTTGAATATTTCAATAAGCGTTTGAGTCTCTGCAACTTTGGAAAATGCAGGTCACTTTAAAATCAATTACATTTATTCATTTGTAAAACTCTACTACTCTTTCGATTGTTTGTCTTGTTTTGTTAAATCCTTCAGTTTTGATAGAGTTATATGAAAAAAAAAAATGTCCGTATTTTTCTGCTTCACCCTGTATTCATGTATGATTATTTTTGATGTTAAGAACTATTTGTGCATTACTTTTCAAATATTGGTATTTAAAATTGTGATTTGTCATATTTATGTGAAGAATATGGTTTTACCCAATATAAAGTTTTAAGTTTCCATTTTAAATGATATTTTCAATATACTGATTAGTACATAAAAAGGTTTCTGCACCAGCAAGTAACATACAAACAGCATGCATTTAAATTTTTTGCAGAGAATGAAAATTTTAAGGTATTTTTAAAGTAGTATTTTATTTCATAAAACCAAACTTAAAAAAAACATTTCTACATTCCATCAAATTGATTAATTACTACGCAACGATTGTTGTAGAAAATTTCTTTTTTTAAGATTCCATATATCGTGTATGTTGAGAAAATGGAAAATATTCCCCTTCCCTTTATTCATAAGTATACTTCAGAGGCTCAGAGGTTTCAGGATCATTTGATCTTTTTTACCACTTGGCAACACAAAAACGTCTCTAGGCCCGTCACACTGAATCCTAGTTTGAAAAGGTTTTTATATTGTCAAGTGAAAAAAGAGCTTAAATGGACCTAAAATCTTTGAATAAATCGTATTTGTGAAACAAAATGAAGATTGCCGCTTTTTAGCAATACGATATACACTAAAGAGACAAAAGTCATGGGATAGCAATATGCAAATATACAGATGGCAGTAGTATCGCAGCGAAAAAGTATAAATGCGCAGTTCGTTTTCCAGAGCTTTCATTTGTGTTCAAATTATTCATGTGAACAGGTTTTTCGTGATTTATGGCGGCACGACGAGAATTAACAGACTTTGAACGTGGAATGTTAGTTGGAGCTAGACGCATGGGTCATTCCATTGCGGATATCGTTAGTGAATTCAACATTCCGAGAGCCACAGTATCAAGATTGTGCCGAGAGTATGAAATTTCAGACATCTCATCCCATCATGGACAGCGTAGTGGGCGACCACCTGCACTTAACGACCGAGACCGAGAACGTCTGTGTAGAATGGTCAGTGTTCATATACACGCAACACTTCGTCAAATAACTGCAGGAATCAATGTGAGACGTACGAGGGACGTGTCTGATAGGACTGCGCGAAGAAATGTGTCTTCCTTGGGCTATGACAGCAGAAGACCGACTCGAGTGCCTTTACTGACAGCACGACATCGCCTGCAACGACTCCCCTGGGCTTGTGAGCCTATCGACTGGTCCTTAGACTAGTGGAAAACCATGGCATGGTCAGATGAGTCACGATTTCAGTTATTACGAGCAGATGGTAGAGTTCGAGTGTGGCGCAGACCCCACGAAGCCATGGACCCAAACTGTCAGCAAGGCACTGTTCAAGCTGGTGGTGGCTGCATAATGGTGTGGGCTGTTTTTACATGGCATGGACTCGGTCCTCTGGTGCAACTGAACCTATCATTGACTGGAAATGGTTATGTTCAGCTGCTTGCAGATCGCTTGTAGCCATTCAAGGACTTCACGTACCCCCGCAATGATGGGATTTTTATGGATGACAATGCGCCATGTTACCGGGCTAGAACTGTTCGCGATTGGTTTAAAGAACATTCCGGACAATTCCAGCGCATGATCTGGCCACCTAGATCGCCCGATATGAATCCCATCTAGCATTTATGGGACGTCATCGAAAGGTCCGTTCGTGCCTAAACTCCTGCACCATCCACACTTTCACAATTATGGACGTCTATACAGATAGCATGGCTCAATATTCCTGCGGAGGACTTCCAATGACTTGTGGACTCCATGACACGTCGAGTTGTTGCACTTTGCCGGGCAAAAGGAGGACCGACACGATATTAACAGTCATCCCATGACTATTGTCACTTCAGTATATATATATATATATATATATATATATATATATACAAGAAAACAAAATACAATTAGTTACTCTTAAAATATATTTAATATTAAATATTTTTATATTTAAATTAGTAATTTAGTTAGTTCAGTTTAGTATTGATAGTTATAAATATTTCAGTTTTTTAATTTTTTTAGTTCAGTAAGTAAAATTAAATTCACCACTATTTTTTCACATGAATATTTTCTTAAGATTTTAATATCATGTGATATCTCTTACCATTTAGCAACAATAAAAAATTCATTTCAAAGGTGGTGATATTGAATTCAGGTTTAAGAAAAACTATATTGCCAAGTGGTAAAGAAGCTTTAGTGGACTTAAAATCTTGAAGTATGTCGTCTTTTGTGAGTAAAAAAATGCCATGATTGCAATGTTGATTATTAAAAATTAAAAACGCATATTATTTAATAAATAAATAAAATTTACATACCTAACAGCTTTAAATTTAAACAACTGATAACTTAATTCCTTTAATAAAGAAGCCCTCATTGGATTTCTGGCCCACTTTATACAATAGAAAGTTGGGAAATCTTTTAATTCGGTTGAGGATTGGAACATTCGATTCTCGCACCAACATTTATTTTCGGGGGAAACCGCTCTATTTTGCTCAAGTTTTATTAAGCCTATTCTATTTTACACATTATTGGAGAGTGTCCGCGATTTCTTATCAAACGTCTTGTGTGTTTTCTGAGATCTCTCACTAGAAGTTGTCTATATCCCACATGTTGGACTAGCAACCTTTGGTTTTTACAAAAATATTGGTTTTTATAATTATATTTAAATATTAACCACTTTTTTTAGCACATTACTATACCTTACATCATTGCTACTCTTTTTCATGAATTTTGTTTTCTGAAAAAACAAATTCAATTCCACTTAATAAAAAAGAACAAGAAAGAATTTTTATGAATATGGAACATCTCAACTCTACTTAATAAAGAACAAGAAAGAGCATTTCTAAATATTGAACATCTCAACTCAACTTAATAAAAATGAACAAGAAAGAAATTTTCTAAGTATGGAAAATATTTCGCATATATATTCTTTATTATTTATGTTAAATAAAAATATTATTAATTTATTCATGCTCTTACAAGTATTCACCATTGGAGAAATATTAACTATTTTCATTCTTTTAAAAGTTACAGTGGCAGTAATTATAAATTAAATTTTGAAATTATGGCAAATAAGAATTAAACCAATTAGGAGTTTTCCAATTTTCATCAATAATTCAGTAATGTTTAATTGGGGATCCTCAATCAATTTAATTGAGAATTGAGAGACAGTATTTATCCTTCAGTGGATATTCTAATTGCCTCTTCGAACATAACAGGAACTTATCTTCTAAATATACAGGATAAAAATCTAGACTACATATTGAAAATACCATTCTTATATAAGAATGTAGATGGAGTTTGAAAGAAATTGCTTTGGAAGAAATTTATAAACTCGTCTTTTAAACTAAAATGTTCTATGCGAATTTCAGTCGCTGGAGAAAGCTCTTTCAGAACCACTTTGTAAATTGAAATATGAGATCTTACTTTGTGGCGGTGAAATCATTTATGAATTTTGTTGTCATTTTCTAAGTATACTCCACTTACACTAATATTCTGAACAAGAAATAATGAAAACCAGCTTTTACAGACTATATAAATCACGATCAGAAAAAAAAAATATTATAGGTATGTTTTCCTTTCCTATCTCAAAGGTGGAAAGTATTTTTTTTTTTATCAAAAGGGATAAAATTTCCTTTTAGAAATGAAATTGCCCTTTCCTTATCCAAACTAATGTTAAACTTCATTGTTATGTCTCCTTTTAGCAAATGCATAATGCTTCCTTTTTAAAATACGATTTGTTTGCGATGAACAATTAACAATAGTGAGACTCGCAAACTCTTGATCGATGGAAAACAGCCTCGCTAATTATTCTAAATACTAGAACAATGCATATGTAAAATGCGAACAAAGGCTACACCGCAGTTCCATCCATAATAATGACGTGCAGGTGGTGGTATTTTCCGATGTTTAAAACTGGATGTTTTTGAAGATTAAACCGCTTATGCGAATTCTATTACCGTGGTAATTAGATGCTCATTAATTGTGCAGCGGGATTTTTAGCGCTTTTGGAATTAATAGGGAGAACAAAGCCCTTGATGTCCTTTTGACGACCCTAAAAGAACAACAAAAATAGGCATCAAAGATAAAATTCGTTTTTCAAATCCAGTTAGTTTGGAAGATAATAAAACATAGGATATGCGAAATAAGAACAAAGATACGAAAAATTAGGAATTATGTACTGAGTTTAGTGGAAAACAAATAAAATTAATTTGTTTTCCCTCGTTTTTAGTGATTCCTTCTTCTAAAAGAGAAAATTTTGAATACCATTGGGTTTTGTAATGAAAAAAAATGCTAATTGATTCTTTGTAATATTAAGCTTAAAATGAATTTTAATTCCACATTTCAATTTGTGCATTGTTCTTAAATTTTAATGATCTGCACTTTCAATGGCCGATAATAAAAGTGGATTTTTTTAAAAGTATTTACTGAGAAATTTCGTGAACTTAACCTATTGTTTTTTTCATCAAGCGTAATGTTTAGAAATGAATAATGAATATGAAACGCTTAAATGATAATATCTTTTTATTCAAAATTAAATTTTAATACGAGAATTTTGAGTTTCTTTTTATTAATTTAACATGGTATTTTGATGGCATATTTATTTTTTTAAACTAAGTATCCATTTAAACTTTTAAAAATGATTCAAAGCAGGTTTGTTTTTATTCCATTTCTACCTCACATTTTGTAATTGTAACAAAGAATCGTATTTCATATTATTAAAATATAAATTTTATAAAAAAAATGAATCTTCCATGCTTTTATGTTTAATTAATTATTCATATATGAATCTTCATATGAATTGTTGAACGTATTGTTAGCTATTTGAAATAGTTATTTTCCCTTTTGTTCAAAGCAAAATCTATTTTTCTACCAATTTTTGTGATATAATACAGACTCACAAAACGTTTTGTAACAATTTTAAATTTCAGCGCTTAGTTATTATACTAAGTA
Organism: Argiope argentata; assembly: GCA_026289955.1. Taxonomy (NCBI): domain Eukaryota; kingdom Metazoa; phylum Arthropoda; class Arachnida; order Araneae; family Araneidae; genus Argiope; species Argiope argentata. The sequence goes on from JAOUZG010006535.1 coordinate 5,684,339, forward strand.
AAATTCGTTCAATAAATTATTAATTAATTAATTAATTGAATTCCCCAATCCAATTAATTTATTAATTGGACTAAACAATTCAAATAATTCCAGTGAATCAGAATGAATTCTATCATAGTGATATCTTGAGAGTCATTAAAGTAATGTTAAAGAGAATAATTTAATTTTTTTCCATAAATACTTAAAATTTAGCTGCCAATGTGCATGTTATCTATTTTAGCAAGTTTAATGCGATTTATTTATTATATCTTATTAATTTTTTTTAATTAATTCTTCAGTTTTCATTGCATTTTGTACATAAATTACTCTAAGTTTATTAATTCAGTACTCTCTTCGTTAAAAACGCTATTATTAGTCTTTAGTCCACTTTAGATTTTGTAACTTCATGGGACCGTAATTCGGTATTTTTTATATTAAATGAATAAAAAATTTGCCTATTAATAATGAATTAGTAGTTGGTATGAAGATTTTATAGTCTCTAAGGGTTTCAGACAAATAATAAATAAAACATGCAGCTATCCTGCTACATTCTTATAACTGTATCTTCTATTATTCATTGTATTAAGTTGCCATTATCTTCTTGTATTTTATATTATAAAATATTTATTTGTTATACTAATTAGATGTAAAGAATTCCGATAAAGAAAACATAAAAAAATCATTGAAGTGTTAAATCAAGTTTCTTTTCTTACAATTTAAGGAACTAAAGATATGAGAATTTTATTAGATCTGTAAAGCAGCCGGTTCAAAGAGCTTGCTAGACATCATTTAAAAATAAATTATTCAAAAAGAATTAAATCGTTTTTTTTTAAAAATTATACATTAGAAAAACATATAAATGTTCTTAAAGATATTTCATAATAAGAGGAAACAAAAGCACATCAAAACATTTAACTAATCCAAATTCAACAATTTATAAAATATACTGAGAGATTTTTAAATGCTATGCATATACAAAAGATTTAGAATATATTTATATTTACTTATATAAACTACTTAAAATGGTAGATTTTAAAATCAGTTGTGATTAGTTTCGAATATAAACTAAAATATTATCCCAGAATTGGAGTATGTCTTTTAATGTTTTGAAAGTATATTATCGATAGTAAAAAAGGAATACATATATAAGAACTAGTATGTATCATAAATTTTAATATTTAAGTTTAAATAAAATGGATAAATTATAGCAACTTAACTGATAAAGAGAAAAAAAACTCCTAAACAATTAATATTTATATCAATTGTTCAAAAATACAATGCTTAAACAAGGGTGTGATTTAATTTTATTGTTCATCATAAAGTTTGTAGATCTTCCAAGACATTTATCTGTCTGAAACAAACACCATCAAAACCGCAAACAGAAAAGAAGAGCTCTTTTCAATGACCAAGGGATACTAAAATCTGAAAGAAATCCGAAGAACTTTAATTTATTTTTATTTTTCCCTAGTAGTCAGCACTAAAAATTAACCAATCAAAACAAATTAAATAGCCAATAAAATTCACTCCTAAAATTTTAGGACCCAGATAACATTCCGAAACAATCTAAGAAATTTTAATACACAATAACGAATAATCTATGGCACAGGGCTCGAGTGGTTGAAGTAAATTTTATAACTGATAGAATCAGCAAAATACTTAACCCAAAAACTGGTTTCGATGTTTTAAAGAAGCGCATATTTTATGACACACAATATATGGTTCTATCAGCAATATCTGGCGGTTCGTTTCATGACTCATAAAAACCATTCAAAAATTATCTTTTCATTGTATGGCTATCTTTAATGTGGTTAGTAAAGATTTATTGTGTTTTTACTATGCATCGTTGGCATGTTTTTATGGCACCAGTTTACAGTTAAATACTTAAGGCTTTTATTGGGATAAGGCTTTAATGGGGTCGCGAATGCTAGAGTGAGCCAATCATTTCAAACGCAAATAGGGGTTGTACTCATATTTAAATAGTAATGACTTTAAAATGTGAATAAATTTATTAATTTATCACAAAGTGAAAAATGATGAATTTTGGTAATTTAGGAAGAAATAATGGTATGATTCTATTTAATTAGAAGATTTGACTTTTTCTAGTTTTGTAACCATTTTTGACTGATAAATAATCAATATTAAATATAAATATTGTTTTACATTAATAATCAGAAAGCTAAAATATAGTTATCGGTTTAAAACGAAAATAATAGGTATTTAAATTATTGATAAATTTATCATTTAATAATTGAAAATTTATTATTTAATTATTGTGAATATATCATTTAATATCTGTGTATTAAGTAGCATTTATATGGTAGCTTCTTTAATAGATATATATAAATACACAAGTAAAGAGTGCGCAAATATATAAGTAAGAATTTTTTTGGCATTCAAACATTTTTTTATTGTAAATACTCGATAATTAAATGTAACTATTGTTTTACATCAAGAATCAAATATTAAAAATATAATTATCGGTTTAAAACGAAAATAATAATTATTACATGACTGCTAAGTTTATCATTTAAAAACTGTGAACGGAGCCTTTATATGATGGCCTATTTAATAGATATATATGAACATATAAGTAAAGAGTCTGCAAACATATAAGTAAGATTTTTTTTGTTGCCATTCAAACATTTTTTTGATTGATAAATACACGATAATGAAAAATAACTATGGTTTTACATCAAGAATTAATAAATGAAAATATAATCATTGGTTTAAAAACGAAAATAATTTTATCATTTAATAATTGTGAAGAGTTTTATATAATAGCTTATTTAATAGATAAATATGAACAATCAAGTAAAGAGTCCGCAAAATTCATGACTTCGTGGGGCTCTCGGCAAATTCGACGACTTCCATCAGTGCTAAAAATGGTGTGGTGCTAAATGTGGTCATCCGACCACATTACCCGTTTCCAATCCTCGGATGTCTAGTGTCTTCTTTCCCGACACTACTGCAAACGAATTTTTGAATGTCTGGCAGAACTGAGTGGTTTTCCTCACAGGCACTCGACTATGCATTCATATCCTCTGCAATTTCTTGGGAATGGTTCGAGCTGAAATCTGTTGGGAAGAGCCTTGGTTGATGATTTGGGTCGGTCGAATTTCAGTAGAGTCCCTGTTCTGCCGTACAATTCGTCCTAGACTACGCCGATCACGCTCTTGGAAAACTGTGCTCGAACCGCAGTAACGTCTTCTAGAGAAGGATTGTGGGTTCTGATTCCAACTTTTGAAAACCTTTTATATGGCTGTTTTTGAGAAATCAGTGAGATCTTCCGTCTTCGAAATCGAGGCACCTGCTAAAAGGGTACCAACAATAAAACCTTCTTCAAAGGGTGAAATATCTGTCATTTTCCCCCTTTTACTTCATTCATCGCAAAAAGGACTCTTGCACCTTACTTATACTAGCATTCTAACCACGTGTAACCCACGTCATAACAAAAAAATTACATACTTTATCCCTAGCACGTATTCTAATACAAATCTCAAAGGTTTCTAATTCATTGCATTCAAGCATTCAATCCAATTAATTTGTATGAGTGTATTTGTGAATTAGTAACTCCTAATTTTCAGCCTGAATTAGTTCCGCAGATAATATTCAAGTTTGGAACTCGTTATCACTCACTCATAGACTTCTATGAAAATTTACGCTTTTTAGGGTAAATAATTTTATTTATTTATTTGAAAGAATATTTTAAATTTTAGAAGTTGGTTCCTTATTAATTAAACGTTTATAGAGGATGAATCACAAGTGGAATCGAATCACAAAAATATAGTTTATATATTGGGAATTATTATAGTAGCATCGTTGTCTGTGTAAGTCAAGAAAATTAGTATAGCCTATAGGTTATGCTAATTATCTCCCAATCGTTTCATGAAGAAAAATAGTGACGTTAGAAAATGTTCTAAATCTATGAATGAATTCCTTTCTTATTGCATACATTTTATATCAGTTAATATTTGGGAATTAGCGGATTTTGCTGCCCGTAATGCGTTTTGATTTAATTGATAAGAAACCATATCAACAATCTTTTATAGATCTTGAAGCTTACATATAAAAACCTTAGTATTTTCTAGTATAACCTATATAATAAATTAGCTTTCATCCACGATTTCGTAGGTATGGAAAAGCCTACAACGTATCTGAAAACAGTTTATTTACAGTTCGTACCTGAAATAAAGCAAAACAGCAAATGAAGTCCGTATTTCTTTGAAATCAAATGAACTCTATTTTAATTACCGATCGAGATTGGGATAGCTACAGCAGTATTATACACATAATTTTTAAATTTTGATTAAAATTAAAATACAGTTGTCAACAATTACAACATACTGCATATGCGCGGAATTTCTACACCAGTTGGAGTAAATCAATACAGATTTGAAATTTTTAATCTCCTTTATTATGTTTCATTTTAATTCAAAAGCAGCTCAGAATGGTTCCGAAAGATCGATCAATTAACAAAGTTTAATTTTAAATGTATCAAATACTAAGAAAATAAACAGAATCGTTTGAAATAAGGGTCGAAAACATGTTAAAAATAACTTTATCAGCATGAGGGTCTTACTCATTTGTCGCTGGGGAAATTAAATATTTTGACAGGAAAGTTGGTTTTTAATTAATAAAAAATTAACTTATCAATTCATTGGAATAAATAGCAGCCCATGTATTATTCTAGACTGTAATTGATCTCTGTGCTAAATTTCATCCTATTTCATTCTGCGTTTCTGGCATGATTGACTAATATCATCCCTCCATCCAAACTTTCACATTTATAAAAGTAGTATAGATATAATTTTTAAAGGAAATATACTACTCTGAAATGAATAAAATTAGAAAATTTATGTAATCATTTCTATTTATGTACATTTTCAATATAAGTATTAATTACCTTAGACACAAATTGGATATATATTTAATGCATTTAACGAACTGTTGGAAATGTTACAATATAAGCATATCTTTCCAAACTATTTAAACAAGATAAATAGCCGAGATAAGTAATCAGTCCATTAAGAAAAATAGTCCAAATAAGTAATGCAGTTTGCTAACTACTACCTTAAGTGCAACTTATAGGAAAGAAATAACCAAAATATGACTGTTTACCCTAAAAGGCTTTTAAACATCCCTTTGGAATTCCTCTGAGAAAATAAGAAATAAAATAAAGATGAAAGAAGTCATGCGCTTAGCTAGATATTATGTTTTGTTGAGTCTGCATTTCGTGATAGTTAACAGCCTTTGAATAGTAATGAATAACCAAGGAAATACCGTTATATTCGTCAACCTAAACAAGCAATTTTGATCAATCATTTTTTGTAACAATTGCTTTCAATTAAATATATCGTCATTACTATTTATTAAAAATTAATTATTATAACTGATATTAATAAATTACTAGTTAAACTTATGTATAAACTAATATATTTTATATATATATTTATCTTTTTAACTAAATGAAAAGCTGGATTTGCTTTATAAGAAAACAAAATATATCGTTTATGTGTTATTCAAAAATCGCAAAATAGAGTCACATTTTATTTCTGATAAAATTAAAAGTAATGAGGAATAAATATTTATTTATATTTAAATACGATCAAAAAAACTTTTAAAAATATGCTATGATTTGTTTTAAAAAAGAAATTGAATCTGAATTATTTACATAAAATTTAAATAACATTCATGATTTCTCATGCATCTAAAGAAAAAAGGTATAAAATACAATAATTTAATAGATTAATAATTGCAAATGAAAATTACTTTTTTGGGGGAAATTCCCTCAAAACTCTAGCAATAAGAATTTAAAAAATATCTCTATACATTTTCAAAATATTAAATAAAAATAATATTTCGTTTGATAAAAATCATTCAATAACAAATAAATATTTTTATGATTACATCTTTAAGAAAAAATATATTTCAAACTTTTGTCTAAATACATTAGGTTATTTTATTTATATAAATCAAATGTTCCTTCGCGTTGGCGAATTAATTAATTCGTTTTGAAAAAAGTCATGAAAAAGTAAAAAGTCATAGTAAGAAATTTGATTAAATTCCTCTTTTAATTGAAACAAATATTCTAAGGAAATTACTTTGATATTGTTTCCTGCATAATATTTTTCGTTGAATTGAAAATTAATTTTTATAAGTATAAAATTCAAATAAAATGCTTAATATATTAAATAAGTCCGATTTTTATTAGGATTTTTAACATGTGTTTTATCATTAAAAAATATTCATATATCCTGCATATTCATATAAGGAACACATACATTTATACATACTTCCTAAATATTCATGCATATTCATATAAGAGACACATACATTCATACATACTTCCTAAACATTCATGCATATTCATATAAGACACATACATTCATACATATTTCCTAAAGATTCAAGCATATTCATATAAGAGACACATACATTCATACATACTTCCTAAACATATATGCATATTCACATAAGAGACACAAACAATCATAACTTGAATGAAACATACATACATAGCTTAAATGATCTGTTCGTCGCTACATCACGGGCTGAAAGTATGGCTGAGTTCAATTAACTATTACCAGCTACGATACAGTACTTTCCGTAGGAGACAGATGGAGCAAACCTACAGAATTACTGTACTCAAAAAGGAAGCGGAAATTAACAAATATACATGAAGCTTCTTCCCCTTAATCTTGAAGCTTATCACCAATGGGAAAAACAGACTCATTTATAAAGATCAGGAAAATAGAGAGTGATAAATAATCAATACGTCCACAATTTTCAGGTATCAATCATTATAAATGCTAAAAAAATGTATCAAGGAATGTCTTTGATGTAAGGAATGCAGAAAGTAGTACTTTTCTTAGTAGGTAGCAAGCGAAAAATCACCGAAGAAATTTGGTGGAATTCTGCCTTATTTGGCGACTTTTCGTTTTAAAATCACTGTAAGAAATTTGGCGGAATTCTACATTATTTGGCGATATTTCGCATGCGCCCAGCTAATGAAAAGGTACCAAGGAATCAATTTTTATACAAAATATTTCAGCAAAATGGTACAAATAATGGATTTAACTATTTTCTTTATTTTTCTCACCTACATTTATCGAAAAAAAGCAACATGTGTCAATTTTGATTATTTTCGCAGCAAAAACGGAATAAGAATTTTTCAAAAATACCTGGTGTTACTTTGAAAGTTGAATAACGGCAACATTATCATCTAGAACTCCATCTCAAGCTATCGAAAAGCACAAGGCGGCATTTTAAAAAGACGGATGATAAATGATAAATAAATTCAGTTGGAAAGCTCATACTAGATAGATGTTAGCGACCGCAATTTCTTCATCCTCCCTGTATCATAGGTCTCAAGGGATTAATAACTTCCAAAGATTACATAGATTATTTATTTCCTTATCATCAACAAGGGCCATAAAACATGTTTATACTGCTCGAAAACCCTGGAGACCAATGAACAGGATCCAAGTTCCCGAACCCTAAAGTAATCGCCACTACAAATTCCTTTATTCTCGACACCGCGGTTTAAATTCAGTAAGATACAAAGTTAATGTTATTTAAATCTATAACTACCCCTCCTGAAACTGCAATGAAGCGAACTGCTTCCTAATGGGGAATGTGTGTGAAGTTACCACTTTATATGTTAATGAGAACATTAGTGTAACCTTAGGGCACATTTTATGTGAATAAGTGAGTCATTTGAAGCCACGAGCTATGCTGGATTTGAACCGTGTAAAGCATATGTAATAACTACATCTTAAGAGCATTTAATTGAGAGAAATTCTTGGGTGTGATATACTTGCATCTTCGCACTTTCTAGAAGTGTATAGTGTACACTTCATAATGAAAATGCTATGAATAACGGTTGTATAAAATTTAAATTTGTTTCAAGATGTAAATAACTATAACGTACTAAATGCAAATAAGGTAATAATGCAAATGAATTTCTAGAATTGCAATCATATCCTTCTTATATAATTTGAAATAAAATGAGGGAAATATAAAAATAAATAAAGCTATATTCATACTTAATGTAAATAAAACAAAATTACTTACAATTGATATCGTATTCTTGCACTACTGCCGTATGTTTCTAACTTTATTTATAGAAAGAATTGAAAGAAAGAATTGTTGGAAATATAGAAACAAACAAAGCCAATAAACCAGTATATAATAAACAAAGCTACTAAACATGTATATAATGAAAAGAACTTATATTGAGTAAAATTCTATCTGTTTTTTTATCATTGTTGCCATAGTAACCATACTAACAAAAAATTCTTTCAAAAACAAATAAATATATAAAAATATTTACTTTAATTTTGAAGCATAAAACCTTTAATCCTTGAATATGAAAAACTATTTTTAACTTTCGTTTGCTATGTTTCCGAAAAAAATTTGTTAACAATTAACAAAAATATTTTTAATTTTTTGTAATTTTTGGATTTAGCATCATTTGAGTTTTATTGCTACATAAAAAGTGATACATTTAAAGTAGAACACTCTTAATGTTTTATTGTATTTTTTTAATTATTATTCTGACAGTCATCAATTATAACGCGATTACTTAAAAAACCATTCACTACTGTTTTAATATTATATGAAAATGTTGATTTCCAATAATTTTTTTGAGATAAATGGGATCATAAATACATTCGCGATGCTAAATTTCTGTTTGATGCTTTGTAAGTTATTATACAATTCGAAAGAGGTAAATAATTTCAAATTATTTTCATCTTATTAAATATAACTAGTTATAATAAGCGATTTTTACATCATTTAAGATAAGTTCCAGTGTAGTTTTCAGTTAATTCGTTGCATAGATGGAAAGAAAAGAGTGATAATAATAATGTTTTCTTAGAAGCTGCTTTTTAAAATTATAAAAAATATGTGTAGTTAAATTTAGCATTGGAAATAAATTTATTTCTAGAAAAAACATGTATAAAATATCGCTTTGTTTTGAAAGTTCATCAGTTACGTAACATCCATGGTGATACAGACTTAAATTTATACACCAAATCAAATTTTAGATGTAGAATTGAATTGCAAGCAGAACAGTTCTACTTTTTTTCAGAAGATTATTTGTTTCACTTTATTCTTATTGATAATAGGAAAAAAGAAAACTAAATTCACTAAACGAATTTGTCCAAACTTACTATTAGCTTACATGCCAAGAAAAATCTATTAGTTGGTTTGTACAATGTTTGTCAATATTTGTCGGATGCTTTCTCTTTGTTTTCTCTAAATTTAAAATCCTTTACTTTATTCTTGTTTTTAATTTTTTCTCAATGAATTATCCAGAAGGAACATTCATACAGGCTTAAAATTTTGATTTAATGATAAATCTTTTAAATATTTTAAAACAAGGAAAATTTCATAAAAATTTTAAAATTCGGATTTAGAGATATTTTATTGATGTTTATCACATTAAAATTTTATGATTTTTTTAAATATCATGCTCCATTTTTAAAGTAACTAAGTATTTGTTAAATAGAAAAAATAGTTTTACGATCTAAAAAAATTAACAGATACATTTTACAGAAAGATAATAGAGATAACATTTAACCGGTATTTAACAGAACGGTAACAGACAGATTTCAACTTTTATTTAACAGAACGATAACAGATAGCTTTTAACTGTTATTTAACAGAACGATAACAGATATTTTTAACTATTATTTAACAGAACGATAACAGATAGTTTTAAACTATTATTTAACAGAACGATAACAGACACAGTTTAAACAGATTTTTAACAGAATGATAACAGACAGCTTTTAACTATTATTTAACAGAACAATAACATAGTTTTAACTAATTTTTCACAGAACGATAACAGAAACAGCTTTTTAATGTTATTAAATAGAATGATAACAGAGATAGACAAACAGATTTTATAAAATTTCAGCTTATAAACGATACTTTTTATATGAATAGGGACATGATGCATAAAAATATATTTTTAAGTATTTGTAGTTTACAAAAACGCTACTCGCAGAAGGTCTTAAAAATAGAATCAATAAAATTCTGAGATTGCGACTACATAGTAAAAATGCCACTCTAAACATTACGATTTCTGATAATCATAACTATGGAATAAGCGGTTAATTTAGTAAAAAAACATAAATGGCCAGTGTTAAGCAATAAAGATAAGTTATGCCTTGTTTCATGGCACTAATTAGTAACACGAATGTTTAATTAAAAGTGTTATAGTTTCGCAAGAGAACAGAAATAAATTTCTCCAATGCGTATTTCTAAAGAGTCATTTTTAGGTACTTACGTATTAGATCGTCTTAGTTTATCTCGAAATTCCAAGTAATCGCCAATGAGTTGCTAAACCGCCAATTATGGCAATCCGACATTAGTGTAATCCATTGATACTTATCACCAAATTTAAATCCATCACCAAAGAGTTACTAAATCGTTTGGCGATCATTGGCGAAGGCAGTCTAATACGTAAGTACCCTTTTTTAGTAGCGGTGATTGCTCTTCAGTCTTATGGTTGGTGTTATATATTTTAATAGTGATTGTAAAAAAGAGCAGAGAATGGTTTTATACAAGATCACCATAAAGGATTTACCAATTATAAAACCTTTATATTTCCAAATTTGTAACATTTAATACAATTAATGCTACATAAAAATAAAGAAAAAACATTTCTTTTCTTCCGTCAGATGTTTCATGAGTGAGCATTTCTAAAAAGGACAAACATATAATCTGTAGTTAAGTTCGTACAACATATGGAATTTTTACTTTATCAATAGCCTTGGATGATCCATTGATATGTTTTTCGTGTTTATTGAGTGTTTTTATCAATGCAGCTATATAAACAGATACTTTGTTACAATTATATAAAAAGGAATCTCCATTATGTTAGATTCAGGGATCTTAGCGACCATACGACAAAGGTTAAATCAGCGTAATATGCATGTCTTATCTAACCTTGTGGGAGCTTTTCACTTAGTAGGTAGGCAATGAACCCCCAAAATATAATAGAATTAGATTCCATCTTATTGAAAGTAAATTTGATTATACCTTCAAAAATTGAAGAAATAATCATATTTTCAACAATACAGATAATTAATATCGGTTAAATTATCTTAAAAACAAAATCTGAGTTTTTTTTTTAAATTAACGCAAAATTTAATTAATTAATTAAAAATATTTATCTGAGACGAATAAAAAAAATATGAACATTTATACCAGTCTAGAAAAGTGATAAAAAAAAGCGTAAATGAAGAGGGGGGATTTTTTTCCTCTATTAAAACTGAAAATTGTCACGTGACAGTACAATGTCGCATGTTAATTTCCTTAAAAAGGTTACCACCCGTTTTACCTGGAAAGCATGCAAGATATATATATTATTTAAAGTACTATTTTTGAGGATAAAAAATATTTATATATTTTTTTACATAATATAAGGGCCACCACAAGTCGAGTAAGTAAAACGAAAAAAATTGGCAATCATTCTTGCCAAACACCCATGCAATGAAAGCCCATGTAGACATCCAAAAGGTATTCCGCATTAAAAAAAGAAGGTACTTACGTATTATACTGTCTTCGCCAACGATCGCCAATAATTTAATAACTTTTTGACGACGAATTTAAATTTGGCGATACAGATCAACAGATTATACCATTGCCGGATTGTCATAATTGATGGTTTAGCACCTCACTGGCGATGACTTCAAATTTGGCGATTGAGTTGGATGGTCACCAAAGGATCTTCGCCAAAACCATCACCAAATATAACAACCAATTTTGTGGCAGGTGGAAGCAAATAATAGATTATACCAATTCAAGGGAGCAAAATAATTTTGCACATATTTAAATATTAATAAACAGATAATTTACAATTATTTTTTAAGGAAACAAATCTATTATTGTAATCCTGCTTCCAACCAAGGCAAGACTTACGTTTTTAGTCTTTTATATAAATGAAACCATGTTTACAAATAATTATATCTTCTGAATAATAGCATGTTAGATTGAATACAATTTTGGAACATAAATAAATTTGCAAAATTGAAGCCAAATTATTTACAAAAATGTGTAGTTGGGTTTCCATAATTTTAATACACCTCAATATTATCCGCAATAATTGTCCAACAATTATCTAAATATTTTCCACAATAATTGTGCAACAATTACCTAAATATTTTCCGCAATAATAATATGGCAATTGTACAATTACCTAAATATTTTCCGCAATAATAATATGACAATTGTACAACAATTACCTAAATATTTTTCGCAATACTAATATGGCAATTGCGCAATAATTACCTAAATATTTTTCGCAATAATAATATGGCAATTGTGCAACAATTACCATATCCTATAACTACTTATATTTTATAACTGTTACTTTTGCACATTATTATTTCACATCAAAGCAAATGATATTTCTTTTGGAAATAAATTTCACCTTGTATAAGTACAGTGGAACTTCCTTGTGCAGATTCATCACTGTTGTAAATGAAGCACTGATACATGCCTTCGTCTCCTAGCCTTACGTTTGCGATTTCCAACACATTATTACTTTGCTGCCGTATCCGATTATCCAGGACTAGAGGCTTCAAATTCTTCTTCCATTTCAAGTATAGTATTGGAGAACCAGAAACTTCGCAACGCAATGATAAAGATGTGCCCACTGTCACTATGGTATGAGATGGACTAATGGAAGCTCGCAGACTATCTGCAAAAGAAAATATTTCCATATATAATATAATAACTTCCACCGTCTGTAATAAAGGTTTAAAAGATTTAAAAGGTTAAATTTATTGATTTATTGGTTAATATAGATTCCAGTATAAAAACTAGTTATAGTATTAAGTAAAGATTCACATTAAGTAAACTTCGCATTCACTTTTTTAAAATTTTGGATTGTGGCAAAGATAAATAATCCGAAGTCTGCGTTTTTTGGTATATTTTTGCTGATTTCTGATATTTTAATTTCCGGTTGGTTGTTTATGCTAATATTTTCTTTCAACATTTTGTATATATTGCATTTTCATTGTTTTTCTTTTCCTTTGGTGGGTCACTATTTGTTTCAAATTGATTTTAGTGATTAGTTTTGATTCGAATGTCACTGAAAAATATAGATGCAAAAGAATCCACAACAGAAAAAAAATTTAACGTTGTTATGTATGTAAAGCAAATATTTTTTAACATTATTTCTTTATTACTCTGCTTATAAGCATGAAACTTTTTGCTCGTTACTCAATCCAATAAATTGTTAGCTAAATAAAAGCTTGTATATATGGAAATATATTTTAATAAAACTATAGATTCCTAGTTCATGTTTCGTAGTTTTATTTTTGTAACTGTTTTGATATCCACATGAAAAAATTAATTAGAATTATAAATTTTCATAGATTTATATTATAAAGTTATTCGTTTTCATAAATTCCTCAACAGGAACGAGTTTCAAATACAATTTTGTTTCTGAAAATTAATTTTTTCTTCAATTCTATTGGTATTCAGAAAAATTCCAACTACAACTATAAGCCTAATTGAATCTCACAGTTCTCACCTTTGAAGCAAGAACCACAATTTTCTAGAAACTTTAAATTTATATATTAATATCAAATCAAAATTTGAATTTCTATTTTTATGTTTAAGTAATAAGTAAACAAAACAAATTTTAAAATTTAATTTACTTTATAGCCTGGTTAAAAATTTGAATAATAGCTTAAAAATTAAAATAATTTTCAATTTTTCTTTCTCAGAAAAAAAAAAAACTCATTGCGTTTTCCTTTAATTTTCGGTCGTAGTTAAGTCAGCTATCATAAAAAATATACATCTCTTTCAATTTTCTAAATGAATTTACATAAATTATTTAATATTTCTATTAATTATAACTTTTAATCAGTAAAAACTGTGATTTAATTATATTTAATAAGATAAAATTAATATAATAAAAAAAATTAAATTATCTGTTATTGCTTATCATATGCAGATATAAAGAGTTGAAGAAAACCTTTCTTTGAAAACAACAGCAACTACGTTGGGTTTTTAAAAAAATTTGCAAAAAAATATAAAAAAATGTGGTTACATTTAATAATTTGAAATGCAGCCAATAAAAATGGTTAAAATTAAAACGAAATTCAATAACTCTAGAAATATTATGCAATTATGCAAATCAAGCCATTTAAATCAAAAGTCATTCCCAAGCAGTGTGGAATTTACTGTGATAATGTTTAACATTTTGAATAGACAATATTCTAAATAATTTGTCCTATATTTTGTCTCTAGTTATTATTATTGGACAAAGTGGATCTTAACTTATATCTTACCTCCAACAGTCAAAACAGTATGGACCTGCTCCTGTCCTTTGCTGTTGTTAACGACGCAAACATATTTCCCACTGTCTTGAAGAGTGGCCCTGTGAATAACCAGCATGCCTTCCTGTTCTGTGATCTTGTGATTATTCGTAAATGACGTCATAATACTCGAATCTTGCCTGTACCACCGAACAGACGGAACTGGATAACCATGGGCTACACATGGAAGCCATATTGTCTCTCCGTTTTGTTCTTGAATATCCCTTCTCCAGTGGACAATTCTTGGAGGTACAGATCCATGGGGCTCTAGAATGGCAAAAATGAACAAATAAATAAAATAAAATCTCCGATCGTAAATTCCAAGTTCTCATCCGAGTACTTTATTATTTTAAGTCATTATTTATCTTAATTTAAGTTATTAAGCAGTTTGGAACAATCAGGAGACTTCTCAATCCTCTCTCTCTCTCTCTCTCTCTCTCTCTCTCTCTCTCTATATATATATATATATATATATATATATATATATATATATATATATATATATATATATATATTACTTTCAAAGCAACCTAATATCATATTATGACTTAATATCGTAACCTAATATCGCAACCTAATACCGTATCGTATCGTATTAAGAAGCAAATTTTTGTACACATGTTTAATAAATAGGAGCAGCAAAGTGGAGAAAAAAATCATTAGTGATGTCTAATTTTGATAATGATAGTATCATACTAATTAATTATAGAAATCATTATCTTTATTGTGACATTGAAATCTCAGCCGACCGATAACGAAAATATTTTTATAAATGTAAATACATGAGGCATCTAGTCAATTATATGAAAATGAAAGTTCAATATCCGTGAAGAAGACTTGTCCACTTTATAACGGACAGAGGGGTGCAGTCGTTTCTGTGAGTATGGACCCCCGTTCACCTAAGGGCAAAACGCTGACTTCTAACTTAGATGAAGATGATACACACTCGCTTTCAAAGTCCCTTTTAACGGAACGGGGCTACATTCGCACGCCTTACATATAGTACACAGAACAAACATGCTCTAACCGGGACTAGAATATGATACGACACCAGATTCCTAGATCACGAGAAAGATGAGATCTACTGTCCGTTTTAAAATTATAAAACTATTTTATGGAAAATGGTTAAATACATAGAGAACTTACTTTTATTAATTTACGAGGGCAAGTCCAATAAAAGTGAGAAAACTCCCCTGAGAAAGAATGGTTCAGTCCCTTATCTGTGACGCACACCCGTAGCACAGAAACATCTCTCATTTACGTAAGTGACGCGAAAGTGTGAGGTTAAAATTCTTTAAGGCGCTAATGCACTGAGTTGAAGACTGTAGCGTGATATAGTAGATGCTCCAAAAGAGGAATATAGTGATGTGGGCAGGTTTTTGACAGCCGTAGGTGTCTTCTCAACAAGAAATTAGTCCCCATAAGACTGCCATGTATGGTGAGCATTGCATCTTATTTGCTTCTGTGAAACGTTGGAGAAAACGGTTCAGAGAAGAACGTGATCTTTCTACATGACAATGACCTTCTCCACGTCACTGATGTAGTTAAGACAAAAGTGGCAAAGTTCCAGTGGGAAACGCTGCAACATTCTCCTCCATACAGACCATATTTGTCACCATGCGACTTTCACATTTCCAAATAACTGAAAACACAATTCAAGGGCAACAGATTCTTGTCGGAAGACGCCGTGAGGGAGTCAGTTACAGATTATTTGAATTAGAAACAAGGAGACAATTTCAATGACATAAATGTCTCAATGTTAATGGAGACTATTTATAAATAAAATTCTATAATACATTCACATTGACTCACTTTCATTTGATTCGCCCTTGTAATTAAGTTTCTTCCTCTATTACATATAAATCTACTAAACCAAATTTCTGAAAATATATATGAACGCGCATTTTTAAAGATAAAAAGAATGGCTAGATATTAAAGAAAAACCGAGTAAATAATTATATGTTTAATAATAAGTCAATTAAATAATAAAATATGTTGTTAAAAAAGTAAAAATACAGTAATTTGTTCATTTATTACAGTGGTCAATTTACATAACAACCATTTTCACATAAAATAATTGATATTAATTTTAATTTATTTACTTTTCATTTTTAAAAAATGTATAAAACTGCACAACTGCAATTTCTGTTATTCTCAGGAAGAACAGCTTTCATCTTACACACATTAAAAAAAGTGAAAATAGCTTCCAAAACGAAAAAATAACAATTGATAAGCGTCAAGTTGCTTAATTATTATTGCAGCGACCATTACAAGAACCAATAAAACGTTGAAGTCATCATCGTAATTACCAAAAAGGTAATTTTCGTTTTTCAGATGCAACGGGACTGTGTCTTTGTTTTATTACTCATTTCTCAAATCCACTTTTTGGACGAATGATGGGTTTCTTTCCTTTTTCGTTTTGTTTGCCATTTTTTTTAAAGCTTCAATAAAATCTTAACTTTTTATTGTTTCTCAGAATTTTGTCGCATTTATCTGAGACTAATTATATCACATTGGGAATTATGGAAGAATATATTTTTAGTTTCATTTATTTTAATTTTAAAGATAGACGTTTTCAATCTTCTAAATTTTTGATTGCAGTTATTCAGAAGAAGAATATTGTAACTGAAATTGTTATGAATATTTTATAACACGGTGATTCCTAAAGTACTAAAATGACTTTTATCTGCTTCTAATCAATTAGATGATTTAAACTCCATGTTGCATTCTCTTCACCTTATGGAATAATTAGCTCAATATGATTAATTTTTCACAATTCGCCGCCGGGGTTCGCCGGGACTCGAACCTGGGACTCCCAAAACTCGAGGAAGACTCGCTACGTCTTTGCCAGAAATGTGGCACAATTAGATGTATTTTCTTTAGGTTGCCAATTAATAACAATAGCAATCCAGTACTCATAAATTTGACTCAGTTTCAACTTTTTCATAAATTTGTAATATTTTACTTTGTAAATCATTTACATGACGTTTTTTTAAAGTTTTATCTCTTCAGAATCACAGTTTAATCTAATTTCCAATTTGCTATTACTGAAAATACCCCAAATTTTTTTTACTAAAAGTTTCAACTATCCCAAAACAATACTCACTGCGAAGTTATTAACAACGAGTGTCAACATATTAGGAATGAACTTAATCTAATTTCAAGAAAAAAAATGATTTTATTTATTCAGGCTATTATCTATTTATCTAAAATTAAATTATTTTCAATTGTTTTAATGATCGAATTCTTTGAAAATTTAGCTTCAAAATACTTTTTGATTGGTAAATACATGTAGCGTATCTTTGTTAAATCGATATTTGTGTTAGAATGGCCCACCAAATAAATAATCATCAAGGTAGAATTTTTTTAACGTACTACCAGCGAAACACATCGGTTTAGTTAGTCATCTTAATTTATTTCCTTTCTGAGGATTAAAAAAATGAGACATAAGATCAAATTATAACAAAGTTCTTCAAAATAGCAATTGCTCTTACTTAAATACATTGTACTTAATACAAATAAGTTAACTGCTGGCAATAAGATAAAATGGGACATGACGAATAACAGATTTATTTATTACCAACGCTGGATAAATTATTAAATTAAAAAAAATCAGATTTATTTTCATTTCCAAATTACAATCATTTACAGTAATTCAATGATAATTTTAGAAAACGTTAATCAATTTATCAACATGAATAAAATTTTAATACATTGTTTTTCGTTCTTAAACACAGAAATTTAAAAATATATGCATTGTTTCTCTTATCATTGAGCAATATTTTTCATTCCAGAATTATTTCTAGGAAATTAGCATTGTAGAGGATTAAAGCTTTTCAGTAAACAAAACAATTCCAATTCTTTTCAAGAATTTTTTTGTGAAATATTTCAGCCCTTAAAAAAATATTCTCGTGTCATTTCCTTCGTCGAAATCTTTCTTAAAGTTTTTATTCCGCGACCACGCTTTTAACATTTGAACGAAAGCCAATATTTCTATGTTTATGCATTCAGATAATGTTTCTTTGGCTTGGAAAATGGTTTTCATTTTTCATTCATTCTATTTATTTTAAAATGGAATCGTCGCAGATGAAGGAACAAAAACAGAACGTGAAAACCAAGCGCTAAAGGAAAAATTTTAAAGTAAAATGTATAAAAAAGTAGTTTCATTAGATTGAAGTTTTATAAAGCTTTTAAGAATCAAACATTTTAAATTGTAGTAGTGTTTTTAACCTTTATTTTTTACCGTAAAAAATAACTCCAATTCTTTTATTGCTTCAAATAAATTTTATACCATTAAAGGCTTTCACAAAATTTATTAATTTTTAGAGATATGAATTTAGCATTAATATATGATAAAACAGAAAGAAATATTTAATTAAAAGTGTTTTATTTCTATAAATTTTTATTTACAAGTTTCATAAACATTAATTTTTTAATGTTGTAAACTTAAAAGTAAAGCACTAAAGGGAAAAAAATTAAGTAAAATATCAAAAAATTATTTTATTACTTCGAGATTTTATAAAAATTTTAAGAATCATACATTTTTAATCATAATCTTGTTTTTAACTTTTTTTTTCTTTTAACGTAAAAAAAAGAAATTCGTATACTTTTGACGTTATGAGTAATGCGTTCACAAAATCAAAATTTATTAATTCTTCGAAATATGAATTTAATATTAAAAGGTGATAAGAAAAAATTATTTCATTAAAAGTTTCTTAATTCAATATATTTTGTTTACAAATATAAATTGTGTGTTTTTAATGTTGTAAACAGAAACAGAATGTGTATGCCAAATACTAAAAAAATTACAAATTAAAATGTATTAAAACAAGACTTGCACAACATTTTATTTTTATAAAGCTTTCAATAACCATACATGCAATTATTATTGCATTTTAAAACCTTTTTTAAAGTAAAAACAAATTCAAATAGATTTGATGTGGCTTAAAATGCTTTCGCAAACTCAAAACATATTAATTCTTAAAAATATGAATTTAGCATTAAAATATGATAAACGGAAAAAATATTTAATTAAAAGGGTTTTATTTTTATGAATTATGTTTAGAAACTTCATAAATATGAATTATTTTTTTAAATGCTCAAAACTTCCTAAAATAATAATCTGCTTTTTGAAATAATCTAAAGTAAATTCTGAATTCAAAAAATAGGTTAGTTAAGGTTATACGAATAAGTTTCTGATCAATCAGTAATATATAAGGGCATATAGTTTTTATAGAATTGCCAAAATTCCTATTATTATCTTATTTATTTCACATATTTTTAAAAAAAACTTATCATTTACAAAAGGCAATTACGATTTAACACGATTACATTCAATTTCTAGCATATTATGTATTTTGGGCTTAAAATTAAAAAAAAAACAATTTTCAAAACATATACTTGAGGCTTTGAACTCATGAACAATTATTCCGTAATTGTTGGTCTCATTATTTGAATATATTTTCCCACAAACAGATGTTCAAAATATAATTATTCAATTCTCTTTCCTCAAATTTAGTAGCAGAAGTTTTCCAATTAAATACAATTTTTTGCATTCTTCGGTAAGTTTTGTCAATAGCCATCTTTATCTTTAAGCTTTTTATGCTACTCTCTGCAAATAAATTCAGTAGTAGCTATGACATTTTAATTGAAATATTAAAGACATTTTTTAAATGTTTGATAAATTCAAAATATTTTTGTAATGACTGAAAATAGAATTCATAAAAGCACTATTCTTGAAAATAATGAAACACTAATCATGTAATCTCTGAAAAGTTTTTGGGTTGTAGGTGAAAGATTGATACGGAGTGAAAATACGCAATTTCAGAAACAGTGTTTCGATGAATGAGTTTCCATTTCGTTTGGAATAAAGTAAAGCACATGTAAAAAAAAAAACCTGCAAAAGGGAATAAAAAAATTACAGAATCTTTGCCATGCAGTTAAGGAGAACTTTTAAATGTACGCATAACCAGTAATTAATAGTAGCGAAATTTACATAATGAAGAATTAATATTTCAAAAGGATGTTTCCGTGATTTAAAGCTATAAGTCTTTCCTTGAGTCATTTAATTTTTATACAGGAAAGCACCTTCTCATTGCTTTTGTTCTTTTTCAACATTATAAGAAAATTAAACTTCTTTTTTTATAACACTGTAAACAAATTCGGTTTACATTTGAATTGGATTCTTCATTTTGCTATTGTCCCAGTCTCTGAATTTTATTATTTTCAAAAATATTCTTACAGTGCAAGATTATTATATGCTTTTTTTAATTTTAAAATGTCCCGTTACTTCTAAGAAAGAGAGTAAAACTTTAAAAACGAAAAAAAATCCATTCATAATTATAATAAGATAATTAAACACCACGTTCTTGTAATCCTCGTTTGCTGTAAGCACAAACCAACCGAAAGAGAACAACAACCAACATTATAAAAAAAGGAAAGCATAGCCTAGATATTTTTGTTTCCCCGGCGAAATTTATGTACATTTCTCAAGACGCTGCAGAGTAGGTCTTTCTAAGATTAATGGAAGACAAGGAGTTTTCTGATGCACAAACACTGTGTTGCATTCTAATGTATGCAGGGCCACGCTGGGGGAGTATAAATGTGTACATAGAAGAGCTTGCCATTCAGAAAGACAAAGAGTGGCATTATCCGTGTAAATACGGAAGATAATAAGGGATCAGCTGCATATAGCAGTCAGCTAAGCTGTAAATGTCTTTTATGAATATGAAATTCTATACACTAACTAGATTTGTCACTCGTTCATTTAATTTCTACCCCATAAAGTGAAGTTAGTTTCCCACAAGAAGACTCTATCTTTGTTTACATTATAGCATGCTGTGAATAACATAATTCATTATGTAGGTCTAAGTTTTATTAATGCTTATTTACATTTAATTAACATAAACATCTTTTACTGCGATGTATATCCATCTTTTAATTAAGCTGCCTTCGGTTCTAAATATTATATAAAATGACAGAATTTAGCTAGGAGAAATTTTGGTAGCAGTTTTAAATAGAAAATTGTTTATGTTGAAAAACATTTATTGACGCTTTTGCAGAAATGTAGATATTTTTCTATATATTTCGAACGTAGGTAAAGATTTACAAGATTATAAATGTTGTTATGTAAATTTTAATTTTCAGCAAGAATTAATTTTGATTTTTCTATCACCAGTTGTTAAAAAATGGTTTATTTCTAAAATAAAATACTTCTCGATTTAAACATTATTTATTTTTATTTTTTCTTAGAAGTTTCTTCATAATTCTTAGAAGAGTCTTTTCATTAAAGTTTCTTTTACATTTTTATTCTTTTTTCTCGTTTAAGTAACATCATATTATTAGTGATAAAAATTAATTTTTTTAATGAAAAAGACATAATGTTTAATTTATATTTTTATCATGTGCTGTATATAAGTTAATTTCAAGAAAAATTATAAAAACATCATTAATCTTGAAAGAAAACTGGTATAATATAAATCTTGGTCAAAGTATACAAAAATGATTGTTTGTGTGGATGCCTTTTATATAAGTTAATAGTTTTAATCGATTTTTATGCAATTTTTTATTATACAAGCTATTCATAAAAAGAAGAACCCCACAATCAACTTTTTTAATGAACAAAAATGAACTGAACATTAATTTTTGTCTATTTACTTTTTATATCATCTCATGAAAAAAAATTTAAAATTTTTTTAAATACTACTTAATATATTTTTATTATATTACCAATTTAATTTCGTTAAAAATGTAATCAATTTTTAATATTTAATTAAGTATTTAATTTAAAAAGAGGTTTTTTTTGTACTATGCTTAGCTAATTTCCTTATTTTAGCAAACATTTTATTAGCACGATTTTGAGTAATGTCAAAATAGAGATGAAATTTGCTTCTTTGTACATCAATTCGAAATTTGTTTTATAAATTCTGTTATATAATTGTTCTTTTAATCTTCACTTACTTAATACAATTCTATTAAATTCATATATTTCAGTCTTAAAAAATAAAAAAAATTACATTTAATTAAATCTTATCTACATTAATAATTAACAACAAAGAAGGATAATATCCAAAAGAAAAGAAACTGGTCTCTAAAACTGGTTATATTTATCATAAAAATAAAAGTTATTTTTAATATTAACTGTCATTTAAGAAGTGAATCAGATGAATGTAAATGCCATCGAGATTTTATAAATATAATTCTGCAAACTTTTGAATTTATTCTATATTTCTTAACGTTTATTTAGAAGTGTTAGTAAATGGCGATGGGTAGAATTAATTTCATTTATTTGTGAAAAACCATTAGGGAAATAGAAGAATGTTACTTCTAAATTTTTTATCACATATATAAAAAATTGCGTGATCTGATTAAAATTTTAGGATATAAAAAGAATTCTAGCATTTCGTATTATTCCTTAAATATTTCAATGAACCATTTATAACTTCATTTCTTATACCATTTATAACCTCATAGACCTTCAGACTTCATACTTTATAGCATTTGGGCTTTCTTAAATTAGTTTTGAAAAAGAATACATCATAAATTAATGTAAAATTAATTACATATTTCAAAAATGTCACGACCATACTTTAATGAAAAATCTTTAATGCCCCTCTTTATTAATAAATTAAATGATTAATTTTACTTTGATGAATATGATATTAATAGCAAGTATTAGGTTTTACGATTCGATCGAAAAAGTTTCAAAACCGTCGAGTTAAAACAAAATTGATTCATTTAAAAAGGAATGACAGACGTGTTTCGAAAAAAGAAAAGCTGAAAGGGGAAAATATAAATTAAAGTTAAGACTTTACAATTAATTATCCTAAATATATAATATAATAAATCGTAAGAGTAAAATGTTTTTAAAAAGTAGTGAGTAAGATATGGTAATTTATTGATTTTATAGTATCTTTTTTTGTGATCTTAGATTAGCTTAGCTTGCAGCTTAGATTTTACTACCTATATATTTCCTCATTCATACTATTGTGATACATTAACACATAAAATAGAATTTTCCCTTTAACCCAATATGCACAACGTTGGATTTTGAAATAAGTAAAAAAAATATGCAATTCTTCACAAGAATATGCATTTATATTCAAATAGTAAATAAGATAAAATGCTCCAAAAAATTCAAAAACGTAGAGGAAAAAAAGCACATTTTAATTTCTTTCCTCAAAATTATATTTGGATTAGATTTAAATACCATTGAAATATATCAGGAGTCTTAATTTTTGAAGATATTACATAGATTCGAGAATAAAGATTTCAGTTGTATAATTAAAAGAAACTAAGGTATGCCTTTAATAATTATAAATTTTTTTAGAGAGTTAAAAATCAATTTTAATTCCGAAAAACATAAAAATCTTATAAAAATTCAATATGAAAAAATTATAAAAATTCAATATGAAAAAATTATAAAAATTCATTTAGAGTCTGAAAATATATCTAAAAAACTAAGATTTAATTCTAATTTATAAATTTAAAATAAATTTGTCTTGAGTAGAAAAAAAAACAATAGAATAATTAAAAATTGAATCATCCAGAATATTTTGAAATTTTAAAAAATATGCAATTTTTAGTTTCTTAAAAATAGTATTTCGTTTTGAAAAGTTTTTAAAAAGAAATTTGACATATTTACGTTTTAATATATATGAATTAAAACTTTACTCTGAATGAATAAGTCGATAAAATGCCTAAGAGACCACTCCCTTCCCCATAACTAAACATTCCTCCGATGCAAATAATTTATATATTGAAAAATAAAAGTACTTTCAGAAATGATGCACAGAAAGGGTTCTACTCAACAATCTGGCGGAAATACTGATAGATTATAAAACATTTTTTTCTGAATAAATTCTTTACTGATTCTACGAGCGATAAAAAAAAACGGATGAAAAAAAATCGTTGTGTGCTAAAAAACAACTCACACATTCCACAAGTATATTCTTAGACGCAATTCTATTCGCAATCTGCATTTCCAAATCACACGTTCTCTTCGTGTAATGGATTTCTACGCCCTTCGCCTATTTCCTATGGAGTTTAAAGGATTGAAAGCATCTACGCCTTGACGGTTTCCTCCCTGGAAGCATCTCGTATCACAAACAAGCAGAGTTTGATATAAAGAAGGAATCTATGTGAACACGAGGAATCCAGAATCGGGAAAGAATTTATATCTCCAGCAAAATTCGAGAGGGGGAGGAAACAACAAAGGCATCTAACACAACACATGGTGGAAATAGAGCCTCTATATTTTGGCATACTCTGCCAGAGGTATATGTTTGGAATAAACTATTTGGAAACCAGGAATACGCCTCATACTTTCTTAAGAATCGAAATTCTTTTGGCTTATATTTTGTTGTAAAAATGGACCTCTCTACTTCTATTGAATATTACGATGTAAAATTTGAAATAGTGGAAAGTTAAAATATCATTTTTTTCTAGACGGCGTTTAGAGTATTTATCTTCTTGTAAAACTGTAAGAAGGATTATTATTATTTTTTAAATTGTTTTCCGAAAATAATTGCAACTTTAACATTTCTTTCTATCGGAATTAAATGGAAATATAGATTTTGTTTTATAAGGATTAATTAAAGTTATATCCAATGATTACAAATTAATTTTAAGTAAGTTTTAACTAATATGAGCAAATAATAATGCATTTAAAATTTATTCTATTCAAAAATGCTTTTATAAAAAAATATGATTTTAATTATCTGTATGAATAATAAAAAAGACGGATGTTGTAATTTGTATGTTTTTGTGTGCGTTTGCACTGTATACAGCAGATCATACGACCATAATTTGTAACATTTGGAACATTTATAAAATGAAAAGTAAGAAAATACTTATTGTAGCTCCTTATTTGTGAAATTTTAATTAAAATTTTAAATTATGAAAAACTAAGTAAAATATCAACACTTATTCACCACATATTTGGAAAATACCATATTACGTCAGTGAATTCCAATCCATCTCAAATTCTGAATAATCATTACAATAATAATATAATTTATTAATATTTCAGAGTTTTTTTAATGTAACAGATTTTTTAAAAGATGTTTTGACTATTTCAGTTAAATTTTAGCTCCTTTTTCTAAAAACAATTTCCTTTTCGTAAGGAAATTCAATTCGTTTCTAATGTCTGCAAATATTTTATTCTAAAGATTTCTTCAGCTGCTGATGATAAAGGTATGATGATTCGACTATTTTTCCATATTGAATAATATTCTTTTTAAGGACTCTTACAATAAAGTTTTCCGAAATTTCATGTATTTGCATTTAATGTGTAACTTAAAATTAGTCTCCATAAAAAAAGCAATTTTTCCCAAATGCATTTTTTTATTATTCACAAAAATCCTTACATTTATATTGTTTTTTTAAAAAAGTATTTATGAATAGTGTAAAAATCCAAAATATAATATGACCTATACACAAAAAATTCGCTTGAAATTAATTAATAACAAAAATTTATTCATTTAAAATTGGTAACAATAAGTAAAGATAAAGAATTGTTTTTCAAGTTGCACCTGATTCTTAAAAAAATATTTCTGTAACTTCTCTTAATTCGTTTTATAAAAATAATTATCATTCTGATAGTTCAAAAAGGTTTTCTTATTATATTATACTGAAAGCATTTTTGAATCAGAAGAAAATTTAAAGTACAATCCGTTAAATTATTATGTATATCAGGAAATATATAATGTACTACATATAAAATTCAACAATGAAAGATTCGGTAATACATTCTTAATTCTTAATAAGAAATATATTTATTAAATAAGATGTAAAGTTAGTTGAAATGTAACAACTTCTTTTATATGATTAAAGTTCAAACTTTAGAACAAATGATACAAATGTAAACAGATACTTAGGTTAATAAACACAATTATGCAAGGTTTCTAAAATAATATGATTCATGTAAAAAAAATTAACCGGAATGTACTTACCCTGAGTTAAAATGCATTTAGAATTTAAATGGATGTTAGAAAATTGTTGAGATTAAATTATGTATAAAGGATTTAATTAAAATTTTTCGATTCTAAATAAAACAGCAAAAAAAAAAACATTCACTTGCCGAATATGATTATATAATGCTTCTAGAAAATTCAAGGGGGCAAGTAACTCTAAAAGTTTAGTAATGTATAAAACCACAGTATTTCAATGAAAACAAAAATGCATCATAGAGAAATGTAGCCGAAGCATACTCAAAGAAGGATATTTGACTTAGTATCTATTCACCAGCCGTTATACTGTATCTTCTATGTACCCATATTCTTATTATAATATTAAAATTCTTTCTATAACTGAAAATAACAGGAAAATCAATGTTCAAGTACGCAATGTTGCAAATTTGTCAAAGTTGTTTTCTACAACTTTTTTGTTTAGTTAGTTGGTATTATATCTGAATTGAACAAGTATGAATATTACGTTAATTGGTGAATGAGAGCTTACCTGTCATAATGATCTTTGCCCACTGGTCACTGAGTTTTGTTTCTCTGCTCAGCTTATTGTGCACCTGGCATCTGTATTTTCGAAGTGTGTCGGCTTCGTCAACATGGCGCACATGGAACTCACCGGTAGGAAATACAGCATATTTTCCTAGAAATGAAATCTATATCATTTTAGGGGATATTTTGTAACATATATAGATCAATTGTAACTATTTATTTCATATGATACTTTTAGTAAATATTTCATGTTTTCATTCGATTTTTAGATACACATTTTTAGTTTAATGTATGTCTTAATTTGCATAAGATCCATAGTTACCCAGAAAATACTTATTTTGTTATAAACTCTTCAGATATAGAATTAAAATTTTTTTAGTACTTTTCAGTCTTTTATTTGATGATATTTTTTTTTAAATAAAAGCAGCAATTCGATTTGTCAAATAGAAAAAAAAAATTAATTACAAAAATCTTAACTACAATCACATGAATTATGAGAAAATTTTGTATCATAAATTCATTAATTTCTAAAACATTGGTACTTAAATACATAATAAATTATAAAAAAACTATGTTCTAACTAAATCCAAGATTTTTTTATTGTTTTATAGGAAACATAATGTACGCATTTATTTTATTTATTTAATCTAAGTAATCTAGAAGAACTTCCATCAAAATGGGAAGACAATACGTAAACTAAGGCCTTTAAAAAACAAATTATGTAATACAGAATCTCAGTGTAAAGGGAGAGAATATATATATAAGCATTATTCTATAAATATTATTCAATATTATTAATTACGCATAGAGAGTATACCGGTATTTAAGCCTCATACCGCCAACTATCGCCAACATTTTAGTAACTCTTTGGCAATGGATTGAAATTTGGCGATAAAGATCAACGAATTACACCATTATTGGATTACTATAATTGGCTGTTTAGTAACTTATTGGTGATGACTTCAAATTGGAGATAAAGTTGGACGGTATAATACATAAGCGCGTATGTTTATTATTTGCTTATACGAATGCTTGGCTTTTAATATCAAATTAACATTTTCCCATTTTCATATAGCATGTCATGCAGCATCATATATAAAATTTACTCTTTTGTTAGTAATTTATTTAATACATTTTTTTAGTTTTTATATTTTTAATGCTCAATTTTTATAGTTTTTTTAAAGCTTTAAAGTACACAAGAGTTTAGCAAACTCATACTGCGCCAATCCAGCTTTTCTCAAAATACATGCATTTCTGAATATTAAAGAGTGTCAATAAAATGATAATCAGTTATTGCGCATTTACTTCAGCAACTTTAGTCAAATATAAACAATTCAATTTTGAATATATTTTATATATGGTACAGTTTTCAAATAATTTTGTACATGTGATAAAATTATGTGAATATATTTTATTATGTATACATATATTTCTAATAATATATATATTTAAAGAGTGCAACTAATATCTTTCAACTCTTTTCAGGCGAAAAATAAAATCCGACAATAATAATCATATCACTCTCTTACACATTCAAATTTGTAAGAGAGTGAATATGAGCAAATTATAAATAAATAATATTTTGTGAATAAAGATCGGCTTTGCTGATAATTTTTATGTACTTTTTCTGAACACTTACAGATCTTCTGACCTAATATCAGCCTGACTACTGTTCAATTTTTTTACTCCTAAAAAACAATTATGCAAATACTTGATTATTCATCAAAACATCTTTGTAATTAATATCTAATATGGATCATCTGCCATTTATAAAGGATCTTAATAAGGACATTCCAAATTTTTAAATATTTTTACACTACTAATTTGTTTTTTAAAGCTTGAAAATATATAAAGAGTTAAATAAACTGGTACAGCTATAATCCAGCTTTTCTTAGAATGTAGGTTTTTTATGATACTAAATAATGGCAAATGTTGTTAAAATTCATTTCAAAATCCAGAAAAAACAACAAATGAAATCAACATACATTTGAATTTTTTTATTCATCAAACTTTTTTTATATATGTATTACTAAATTATAATGCTGTTCGCTTTTAACTCAAAGTAAAAGATAAATTTTTATTATTAATTTAAGATTAAGATTTTAACGATTTATTTCATGATAAGTATTTACTTCCATATTTTTAAATAAATGACAATAATAATGAGACTAAATATTGATATATATATTCAAAAACGCATAAAAATATTAAATACATATACATAAATCAAATAAGAACTATATATAGATAAATTTAATAACATGTTTACTATTATATTCTAATGTTAGAAGCATTGCATTACATGAAATAAAAAAATCCAAATCGATTCGTTTTCTTGCATCAAACGGCAAAACCAAGTCTTGCAGTTAATATATCTCTCAATACCCGAGGGATATATCTTGGAGGCCAAACGCGACACAAAAATAAATGAAACACATCACTGGATAAGCAAAAGAAGCACGAGGAAAAAAGTAATATCATAGACTCAGGTACGTACCATTATTGTCATTTAATGAAATGGTAAGACCATCGTCTCTCAGCCATGACGTTACAAAGACATACTCTTTTCCGTTTCCCGATATATCGCAGCGGAGAAGGGCCACATTGCCTTTGATGATGAACTCGGCGTCGTAGGCAGTCACTTTGTAGTCTTGGAGAACTAGAAAGAGATGAGATAGGGCTCTGAGATGAGATGAAGAGATTGGTTATTTTGTGATTTGCATTCAGTCGAGGTGGTTTTGTTGGAGTTCCGTGCGTGAGGGCTTGCCTCTGTGGTGGATAAATTACTTTTTGTATTTTTGGTTAAAAATAGAAATATGTTGTGTATAGAAGAAAACGTGATTCATTTACTTAGGAAACGCAAGCCAAATTTAATATCTGGGCATTTATAATAAATTCATGTAGGCTTATATGGGCATGAACATTTATTTATTTAATGGAGTTCAGATATGAATATGATGCACGCTTTACGTTAAATATTTAATAGATCATGTTTCACAAAAAGTCTTCTTAGAATTTTTTTTTTTTTACTCTCTAGATAAACTTTCAATTTAAAAAGACAATCCCTATATTTGAAAAATTGTAATTGTTTCAAAATAAATTTTGTTTTTGAAACTTAATGGAGTTCAGATATGAATATGATGCACGTTTTACGTCAAATATTTTTATTTAATTGAGCATGTTTCACCAAAGTCTTCTGAGAATTTTTTTACTATACTCTCTAGATAAACTTTCAATTTAAAAAGACAATCCCTGTATTTGAAAAATTGTAATTGTTTCAAAATAAATTTTCTTTAAAACTTAATGGAGTTCAGATATGAATATGATGCACACTTTACGTCAAATATTTTTATTTAATTGAGCATGTTTCACAAAAAAATCTTCTGAGAAATTTTTTATTACACTCTCTAGACAAACTTTCAATTTAAAAAGACAATCTCTGTATTTGAAAAATTGTAATTGTTTTAAAAATAAATTTTCGTTAAAACTTATACATATTTCATTTCTAATAAGAAACACATTTATTATTGTCAGCAGCTTCCTACCCAGACAAACAAGCTACAAGATTTAAAATTTATCAGGAAAAATAGAGTTGTTTACTAGTATTTCCAGATTTCAACATCAAATGTCATACTCACAAAGATTAAGGGATAAAAAATACTGTATTTCTTTACATATATTTGCATTCTTAAAGGAGAGTTTTCTTGCTAAAAATTAATTAAATATTTTTCTATTTGATTTTTCAACTACATCCTTATATGAATCATCTCATGATTACAAGTCAACACATATAATAATTGTGTTTTTCCTATATTATACATTTATGCATGTTATTATTTATGATAAATAATTTTTCAAGATTAAAACAAACAGTTCATTCATTAGACAGCTCATTAGACAGTTCAAACAGTTCATTCATTAGATTCTTTGCAAACAGTTTCATTTCATTATCGTTTCTTATATGTGTATAATACTGTATGTAGATATTTTTGTTTTTTTTTTCTAGTAAACAGTTTGGTATTTAATAAAACTCCATTTACATGCACATCAATGTGTCACCATTTAGTAACCAGAAAGGTTATGTATACGTGTGTGTGAGATGGCACTCTATTCTGTAAGGTTTCTATTGCAAATTTTGAATTACATTTTGCTCGTTCAACAATTATGTATATATCTATAATAATGGCAGGTTGTATTGTTTTACTTTATTCAAAGATAAAAAGGTGAACTTATCCGCACGGATTTAAAAATTAATGAATGGTAAATCGTGTAAAAATAACTGTCCTTTAAAAAATCAAATAGATATGGAAGCGCATTAAGTATCAGTATTTGATAACATCCAAGATCTTTAATTGCCAAATTCTGCTCAGATGAACGTCTATTAAAATTCAAATAGACATTAGAGGGCATTCAGTATCAGTATTTGATAACATCCAAGCTCGTTTTCTTTTCTTTTCTTTTACTTTTTTTTTACCAAATTCTGCTCAGATAAATGTCTATTAAAAATCAAATAGATATGAGAGCGCTTTTAGTATCAGCATTTGATAACATCCAAGCTTTCGTTTTTTGCCAAATTCTGCTCAGATGAATTCAAATATAAATTCTTTAATTTCAAAATTAAATATTTATTACTAACCTGATAAAAATCACCTAAAATGATAACGAAGCATTTTAAAGTATTCTGCAAATCCTGGCCTTATATAAACAATAACTGGGATTATATTATATAATTTCTTTAACAGTTTGTAAAAATTGATCTAGTGTCATTTAATTATTACATTAAAATATATTCCAGTACATTATCCGGTGTATTTCATATAAATAATTACATTAAATCACGAATAAATTTTAACAAAATTCGATTTTCGAAAAGTGACTTCCTTTTCCTAAGAATCAATATTTTATAATTAAAATGATTAAATTGAAATAATATTTACAGAGTAAAAAGGAACTTTAAAATGTACCTTATTATAATAATGTTAAAAATTCTTCTTTTCTAAATACAATCCGAAACTTTTTATTAAAAGCTCTAAACAGAAAATTAAAATTTATCTAATATGTAATAGCAGTAGATAGATTAAAAAAAAAAAACTTAACGTGTATATATATATATTTCAAATTTTTCTGCCAAATAACATTTTTATAATAAAGGGACAAAATATAATTATATTTTGTGTTGTCTCACACTTGTATTATCTCTGAATACAAAGTGAAAATTAAAAATAAATTTGTCTAAACCGAATTTTGCAAGCTCTCTTTTTTCATCAGCTTAAACTCAAACAAATTTCAATTATGTTCCGAAATAAATCTTTATTGAGTGAATTTATCAAACAATTAGTTAACAAACAAAGCATAATTATTTATTTCTCTTTTACGTTAGAAGTAAAAAAACTTCCAAAAAATAAAAAGGATTATGCCTCGATAAGAAGTATTTGTTTGAATTTAATCGAGTATGATAAAGGCATGAAAAGCAAATATTTAAATTTTCTTTAGATTTACTCGCTTCCTTGAAAAAAACACGAACTATTTTTGAAACAGATTGAAAGCATCCAACAAATATAAATTCAGGAAACTACAGAGGGGAAATGTGACGCTGGAGAAGCAACAAAAAATCCCTATAATTAGCCGTACATGGGGAATTCTGCGTTCAAAGAAAAACGCAGAAGGACCAAAAATGTTTATTAACAAGATAACGAAGTATTTACTGCATATATGATAACTTCATTAAATAGAAGCGTGTTTGCATTCCTTTGATGGTAAAAAAATATCACTTAGGGCAATGGTTTGTGGCTGAATCTTCCTAATTACGATTAATTAAAACAGAAACGCAATTGTCTGTTGATCTCTTATTAAATTAATTTAGAAAATAAACTGCAGATCTGGGAGGGTTGAGGATCATCTTTCTATTTCGATGTACCGTTCTAAAAAAAGCATTTTGATTTTGGAATCATATCTTTTAAAAAATTCTGAAATACACAATTTTTAAGTGCTTGAATCTAAAAAGGGGAAAAATACGCAGATATTATGTTTGGTTTTGGTACTTTAAATATAAATTGAAATTGTAAAAATAAACAAATAACAGAATAACAATTTACCGATAAGAGTGTTTTATGGATATTTAATGGGTAAAAAGTATTTCTTTTTAATAGGTCACAATTGGGCTTTATTATTAACAGATAAAAAACTTAAAAATGCAAATAATACTAATTTTTTAAAGATAAAATTGAGTTATTTCATTTCAAAATCTTTTTGATATGCATTATTAAAAATAGTTCTTAGAATACGGACGATGGAGCACATATTAGCGAACTCCTAAGAAATATTTTAAAGTGGATCTCAACCGGTGTCTTGGCATAGAGGTAGCTCAATACCCAGTGATCTGGGCATGGTTATTCATTCTCTGTTCTATGTGTGATATGTTTGAATGTGCCCTCTTATAAAAAGGGACTGTGCGGGCGAATGTGATGCATGTGCAACTATTCTGTACATGATATCTTTATGTAATATGCTGTCTGCTTTAGTAAGTACCGTGCGATACTTAGTGGTGCAAGGGGATTTCTATTTGTTTAATTAAAAATGTATGTTTCAAATTAATTCGATCAAAATTGTTACATCTTCTTGGGGGGAATAACAAAATGCTTTGCTTAAATATTTTTTTAACACCAAATAAAACTAAGTCATAGTATAGTTGCTGTTTTAATCCTTCTTATTTCTAAAATACGAAATAATGAAGAGGTAAAAAAAATCGACTGCCTTAAAAATTAGGATACGAGGTTTTGATGTATCTTCCTATTTCAGACCACTTAAATCCAGAAGATACATTTTTGTAATGGTATATCTCAGTCTATTTCTCTGTTAATTCGTGAAACTCAAAAACATTTTGATAGATAGTTTGTATTTTGCATTTGGAATTATAACTATATTTGCACGTTATTTTCTCCTTTTGAACAAATTCATTCAGAGGAAATCAGGTTGTACAGTAGAAAAGAACTTGATAACTAAATCTTGGATCTTGGCTTATACAATTTAGTGCCAAGTATAATACCTAAAATGTAACTAACTTTTACATTTTGAATTAAATCTATCAAACATTTGACTATCTGGATATCTGTACCGCAGAACGTATATAAACTCAATAATTCTTAGAGGCAATAAAGGAATGAAATTATGTATATCATCCAATGGCTATATTTGTAGTTTTGTATCAAATCTAGTTCAATCTGTCGAAAAAATTATTCGCATATTTTAATGAGAGATTCATTCAAAATCCAATATTTCAGTCAATGATCTATATTTTGAAACTATTAATCACCATCGAACACGCTTCATACCCCTGCAATATAACCAACAGTGTAATTAGTATGAAGTTCTATGAACTCCTGTTCTTGTACTGAGGTTCTATATACTCCTGTGACTGTTGTTCGACGCCTCACATTTACTAGTTTAAATTTAATGAGGGAGTTTAATATTGAATGAAAGAAAGCCGAAAACAGTAAGCTGTTTAAAATTTAAGTGGGAAATGGCTTTGTCTAATTAAGTTACCTATTGGAGAGAAACTGGACTTATGCTAGTTCCCATAAGCAGACTTATAATGTTGTTGTTGCTACTTATGGCACTTGCCATTGGACAAGCCCCGCTGATGAAAGCATCAGTAGATTTAAGCCTAATAAGCGTCTCTTGTTTTCGAAGTAGCGCCAATTAGGGCCAAGAGTACGACTTAGCTACACACTCATCACTCTTTCGCTTGCACAGCCCCTTTTTACAGGAGGGCACAGTCACACATCTCACGGATAGCACACAGAAGAACAACCATGACCGAACCGGGACTCCCAGAACACGAGGAAGATAACATAGCTTGTTTGAGATCACAAAATTCTGAAAAAGTATTGTAAAAATGCAAAAGAAAAATTAGGAACAAGGACATAAATAATAAAAAAAGTAAAATACTGAAAAAGCCATGTAAAACACAAAAATAACAGAAAATAAAGATATGGATTTGTAGAGCTATTCTCGTGAATATTGTTCTTGAAATCTAAACAAATCTCGGTTTTCTTTGATATGACGAATCATTCTTTGAATTTCCGTCCTGGATCTTTGGGCTGAGGCAACACAACGGAACCAAGCACGTTCTAGTTCAGATGTTGGCTTAGTCATATGAAAAGAAGGAGTGAGAATACCTTCTGTTGCGTAGTGGATCGGCTTAGCATCAAGATTTCTGCAAGGACAGGGTGCATTAGGGATCAGGTTAAAACGGCTGAGATATGAGGGGAATGGTCTGTGAAATGTAAAGACAAGAATATCTTCCTTTCTCAAGTTACTTGGTATAAGTGAGACTTTGGGGAGAAATACAATGTATTCAATCCTTATTATATGACGAAAAAGAGGAATTGGAACTTAATTGGGATATATGACAAATAGCATCGATGAGACCTCTTCCATTGGCTTTAAACGTCGTTCCAATTTTTTTAAATGATTTTAAATCATGTCATTTCAGGGAATTTTTCTGTAAAGCATTTAAGCCAAAATAGTATCGAAATTAATTATATTTTTATTGGTATCAATCAAATATCTTAAAACTACCAATCTACTTCGCAAACTTTGAATGAAAAAATCACCGATAATATCTAAACGAATGTAAGCAATTGAATTAGTTTATTTCCAGTATTAATCCGCATTTGAATTAACATATATATATATGGCATTTTAAATAAAAGGAGTTTTAGCATTATTGAAGGAGTAGATAAATGTCATTTGACCTGAAAAAAAAAGGAATGAAGTTATCCCCCTCCCATCTTCATCATTTACCTTCAATTGTACTTAAATATGGAGATGTAAGGACGAAGGAAGGTGGGTGAGAGTATAATTATTGAGAGTTAAAATGAAAAAAAAAAGAATTTTTTCAAGAATAGGTAAAGAGATATAAAAATAGAATAAAAGTTCTAGTTTGCAACTTTGTAACATGATAATTTTTTCATCTGTCTTTATAATATAGTATCTCAAATTTTGTAGAATATCATAAAATATTATAGTATTTGCAATATTGCTCAATATTGTTTAATGTTGAATAACGTAATATAATATTGAACAATATTGTTTAAAGTTGAATAATGTAAAATAATGTTTCACAATATTGTTGAATGTTGAATAATGTAATATAACATTACACAACATTTTGCAATGAAAAATGCTAGTTTGTTATATATTTATATACATGAATACCGCTGTTTTAAAAATTGTTATTTATTATAACAGCATAACGTGAGTAAAAAAACGTATATATTATCTAAGTATACATAAACGTATCCCATTTGGAGCGATCCTCTAGAAATTCTCTTGTAGAGTTCCCAATACATACATTTATGCATTATTTAATGCATTTTATTTGAGAATTTCAGCTACTAAACAGTTTATTAGTGAGAGATGATTGAGGAATATATTTTTTGTCAATAGATATCCGGAGTTCGGTTAATGCAAATATATCAGAAAGTCAATTTAGATTTTGAACTTCTTTCTTTCACCCAAACAAAACTACAATTTGGGAAAAGTTACAATTTTGTACGGAAATTCAGACATCAAATTTTGCATACTAAATCAGTGTTTTTTTTTTCATTTTCTTAGTTACCTGTGGTTTTAATGTATAGACCAATAGAAAGGTTTACCCTCAAACAGATCTGATTCTAAATTGGATTTGCATCTATATTTTAGATACTGAAATTTCATTCACACAATTCTATTAATTTTATTTTGTTAACATATATTAGGATGGTTGAAAAGATAGAATTATCTGAGCTAATTCTCAAACAGAAATTCACAAATTTAATGTAAAAATCATGCATTACATTCCATACATCAACACAAAGCCAAACAAGTGAAAAAATATATCATTGTTTTTTCTATCGATCCTGTGAGGTTACCTATTATTTCCTTATCTCATTACCAATAAACATAGTCTTAAAAAGTGGTGCTTTCATTTGAATTCTGACAGAAAATATTTCAACAGTGATTAGACATATTTCTGCTTGGTTAGACAGAAAGAGTTAAATTCAAGTCAATAAGTCAAGTTAATAAGTAAAATAAGTCAAGTTAATAAAATGTTATAAATGCCAATAAGCAGAAGGGAAAAAATTTAGATAAGCTGATATTTCCGGCCTTTTCGAGATCTTTGTATACATATCCATAATACCACCAATTTTGTGAATGAGTTTTTAGAATAGTGAAAATAATTAAATTTCTGGGCTAATGAATAGAGCTTTAATGTCCATTCCAAAATTTGACACAAATCTATAATTCTGGTACTGATATCAAATTAAGTTTTAGTTTTCTGCATAATAACAATTTTCAATAAACATGATCACAGTTATATAAAATAAGAAGTTTAAAACTGTTTGATTTGTTACAGTATTTGATACCAAGTATAAAGATAACTACATTTCGATAGTAAAGTCATAAATCAATTTTTTTCCAATTATAGCAATATGCTATATTGTTATTATCCTACTCGCCAAATAATGTGAATTCCGCTACATTTCTTACATTGATTTTAAAGTGAATAATGTAGAATTCCTCCAATTTTGGCGATTTTTCACTAAGCGCCCGATTAACGGAAAAGTACCCTTAATTCACCTGTCTAATGAAGTTTTTGATATCTATTTTATAACAAGATAGAGGCCTTCTGATTATTTTATTAATTTATTGTTGACGCAGTAGATCCAAATTATAAGGATTCATCAAAAACAATTGATAGTTAATTTATTATTTAGGACTTGCATTTTTTTCTGTAATTTATTCTCCAGAAAAATAAGAAAATGTAATCACTATACATTTCCTTTTATTAAAATTATTTTCAAGACTGTTCAGAGTAACTTTTGAGAATTTATTATTTCCGGAAAAAATAATTATTCTTTTTTTCTGATAAAATACATAAACAGACTGCCCCAAATGTAAAAAGGTAGTTTCTATTCTACAATTGACCTTACAACATACACTGTATGCCTTTCTCTTACCATCGGAGATACGCTGAGAGGAAATAAAGATGTCACGAAGATATGAAACCTATTTCCTGATTCGTATCTCCTGTAGAAATAAAGATAAAAGTAGAGGCTTTTTTGTTCACCCTTCTCTCTTTCCGAAGGAATATTGTGGACTTCTTTGCTCTGCCTTTTATATGGATCCTGTTTCTGGTTACTGAATTTTGTTTGTGTAGCCTATTCAACATTATATTACATTAAATGAAAATATTGATAGAAAATACACTCCATTAAATGAACTTGAAATAATTTTCATTTCTTTAAAAAATGCATCATGAAATAGGTAAATGTTGCAAAACTAATTTAATCAGAATACATGTGAACTTATATATAATAAACTATATGATTCAATAATGCTAAATTTTAATAACATAAGTTATAATATATTATATATAATATGGTATATTATTTTTTTCAGCAAATGAATATTGTTCACAAAAATATTTCTAGCGAGTTAATTGATTTCATGCTAATGTAAATATCTACTTAGATTCGCAGTTTCAAAGCTACAACTTCAAGAATCTTTTATAATAAATGGCAATTTATATTTGCTTAGTTAAAATACATTAATGAAAATAACTTAAAAAATAAATTACAATACAAATTTAAAGAGATTTTTTTTCGTTCTTACTTTCGTTTATTTCATATTTTAAATATCTGGAATTAGTTTCTTGTTTATTTAACTTTTTTAAAACTGAAAATTAAACTTTATTCTAATAAAAATGAGTTTTCCATTGAAGACATGTATTCCAAAATTTAAAATCTTTAAAACATTTTACACAATATTACATTATCTTTACTTTCATTTTTCTGACTAGAATTAAAATATCTAGTTCTAGATGGCCTCAACTATCAAAAATTTCACGGATAAACAAAACAAAATATTTATAGATTGAGTTTCAGGTACATTTATAAATCTTATATGCTCTAAGGAATTTAAATTTAATAAATATGCAAAAATTATTTTAGAACTAATAAAATAGCTTTCGATTTTTTTTAAAAAAAAGGCATAAAACTCTGTTCGATGCCTTCAGAATAAAACAAATTTTTCAGCAAAACATTGATTTAAGAAAGAAGAGAAAAATTTATCAACAATATCCATAGAGATATATTTCATCCATATCATTTCAACTAGCATAAAATATTCTCCTGAGAAAGATTATACTTATATTAAAATTTTATCTCCAATGTATTTCCATAAATAATAAAGGAAAGTTCACTCGAATGATATATACAAACTTATAATGCAAAGAAATTTTAAAATATTAAAATAGCAAATAGAGATAATATAATAATTTTTGGTATTTTTGGTATTTTTAATATCCTCTGTTGCAAAAATTGGTAGATAAAATAGATGGGATGCGATATTAAAAAAACAATAAGCGGAGATTGAAATAAATGTTCTGCAGTTTTCAACCTAGGATGAATCCATATTTTGCATCAAAGGATCTTTGGAGGGAATTCAAACTTCTCCTATCTTAGGAATTTCCACAATCTAAAATCTTTCAGAATAAAAACAAACAAGCATCCATGCACTTTGGATCTGAATTATTTTGATAACGTCGGAATGGTAATGATTTAAAAGTTATACATTGCTGTTTCGGAAATGTAGTTTTTACAGTTTATGGCAAATATCGACAAAGAGAGAAGACCCAATGCATACATTTTATTGTAATAGACAAATAATAGCTTTCTTAGCTTAGAGATTTATCTGAATAATTAAAAAGGGTATTTTTCTTAGTTTAAAAGATTTACATTATCTGTAATTAATTTATTTTCTTGTATTATAATTGACATTTTCTTGAAGAAAGAATATTATTAAATACTTAATAAATTTGAAATTTAAAATCAATTCGAATTAGCCTCAAAAGTCTTTTGAACCGGCATTCTGGCCCAAAGGTACAGCTTCTTTCTCGTGGATTGGGTGCTAAGGTTTCGAGCCCCAGTTCGGGCGTGGTTGTTCCTCCCTGTGCTATCTGTGAGATGTGCGACTGAGCCCCCCTGTAAAAAGGGGCTGTGCAAGCAAATGTGGTGAGTGTGTAGCTAAGTCGTACTCCTGGCCCTAGTTGGCGCTACTTCAAAAACAAGAGACGCTCCTTTTGGCTTAAAATTGCTGACGGACGTCAGCGTGATGGTCCATGGCAAGTGTCATAAGTAACAACAACAGCAGCCTTTTGAGATTAGAAGGTTCTTAAACTCAAAAAAATTATATTTAAAATAATATTTCATTTTTTTATAATTTATGAAATGAAATAATTAAGGTATTAATTATAATATTGCTCAAAATAATTTTTTTGGAAATGTTATAAATTGTGAATAAAATTTAAATTCTTCAGTAAAATCAACAAAAGGTTTAAAGTGCTAGAGCTACATACATTCCGAAGCAGAAATTTTAAAATTCATAATTAAGCATGAATATAAAAACTTCCTAAATTTAGACGCTATTTCTGGTTCACCAAATAAAGCTCAATTCTTCTGTATCATCATTATGTGATTAAGACTTACATTAGATTTTTATTAGATCATTTTTTGCTAAAAGTGTTTTGCAACAGAATGTTTTTCCTGTTTTGCTACTGTAGATAATCATTTGATACCGTTGATAAATCATAAAAAAATCGTTGACCGTAGATAAATCATAAAAAATTATTACAATCTATCAATGAAACATATTTTCATAAGAAGTCTATTTCTATCTTTTGGAGAGTTACTCTTTTCCTCATTTAGAATTATGCATGAAAACGCAACATAAGAATAATTTTACAGGTAACAAAGTTATTAGAGGAGATATTATAAATCCTGTAATAATTTGCTTGCAAGACTTGAACCTACATGCCTTAGAATTTCATGTTAACTAAAAACGCCATTTATTTATACATAAATATTTTTTTAAATGAAAAAAGATATTTAATAAAGTATAAATGTTACAATAATTGATATTCATCAAGTTAATGTATTATTAATTTAAAACAATGTTTGCATGTTTATAACGGTTGTAAAACACTACATGTTTATATGGTTGCAAAATACTACATGTTTATATGGTTGTAAAATACTACATGTTTATATGACTGCAAAATACTACTTGTTTATATGATTGCAAAATACTATATATTTATATGGTTGCAAAATGCTACATGTTTATATGGTTGCAAAAGATAGGACAATTAATATTTATTGCCATCACTTTGCAATGACATCATAAATCATAATTTTCTTTTAGTTGAGACTAATAAAACATTTTATTTTATTATTTTTCTTTAATATTTTAAATTATAATTTATACAAAATTCCATTTTTACCCTTATAAAGTTCTTAAATATTTTTTTCCTTTTAATACTGACGACTAATTAAGCTGTAATCTTTATTTTCAGGGACTCATTTTCAGAATTACGTATTTTAATTTTAGGCCTTCTCATTAAATAATAATTAAATACTTTATAATTAATAAAATTTGAGACCTTAAAATAAAGCTTTGTGCATTATTGATTCATTTAATCAATCCAACAATGTACATTAACATTGTTTTTGGATCAAAGAAAATTCTTTAAACGAAAAGTTGGATGCATATATAATTTAATTTAATTTATATTTTATTAGTTTAAGTAAATATAAATTTCCCTCTTTAAATATTACAGTTTAATGATATTATCAGTTATAATAATGCTCATAATAATACTACATAATAATAAGTTATAATTATACTACTTTTCACTATAAAATAATATACATTCCTGTTTCGAAATGAGAGGAATAAAAAAATTAGCCTTAATAAGTTAAGGAAATAAGTCCAAAATAGAAACAAAAAGTTGACTTTTTTTGAC
Organism: Argiope argentata; assembly: GCA_026289955.1. Lineage (NCBI taxonomy): Eukaryota > Metazoa > Arthropoda > Arachnida > Araneae > Araneidae > Argiope > Argiope argentata. The sequence goes on from JAOUZG010006535.1 coordinate 5,725,960, forward strand.
CGAAGAATCATGTAGTCTCTCGTACTCAAAAGAAACGGCAGAAAAACTACAAATATTAAAATGAATGTTCCAGTTTTTGTATATAGGAATGAACTTAATAAGTTAAGGAAATAAGTCAAAGACAGAAAAAAACAACTGTTTTTGGTCAATAGACCCATATAGTCAGATTCACTCAAAAAAAACGACACAACCACAGCAAATATTAAAATGAATGCTCCAGTTTTGGCACATCGGTATGAACCCTAATAAGTTAAAGAAATAAGTCAATGACTGAAAAAAATGGCTCTGTTTAACCGATAGATCCTTAGAGTCTCAAAGACTCAAAGGAAAGGGAAGAGTAACCGCAAATATTTAAATGAATGCACCAGTTTTTGTATGGCGGCCTGAATCCTAATAAATTAAGGAAATAAGTCAAAGACATAAAAATAATGACTGTTTTTGGCCGATAGAACTATGTAGTCCCACGTACTCAAAAGAAACGGCAGAAAAACAGCAAATATTAAAATGAATGTTCCAGTTTTTGGATGGCGGGCTGGACCCTAATAAGTTAATGACAGAAAAAAAATAAATTTTTTTTAGTTTATAGACCCATATAGTCAGATGTACTCAAAAGAAATGACAGAACAACAGCAAATATTAAAATGAATGTTACAGTTTTTGTATGACGAGCTGAACCCTAATAAGTTAAAGAAATAAGTCAAAGACAGAAAAATATGGCTCTCTTTAACCTATAGATCGTTAGAGTCTCACATACTCAAAGGAAAGGACAGAGCACCCACAAATACTAAAATGAATGCTCCAGTTTTTGTATATCCAGCTGAATCTCAATAAGTTAAGGAAATAAGTCAAAGGCAGAAAATAATGACTGTGGCTGATAGAACCGTATAGTTTCACGTTCCCAAAAAAGAGACATAACAACCGCAAATATTAAAATGAATATTCCAGATTTTGTACGGCGGGCTGAAACTGTAGATTGCAGAGGGCTGTAATGGAATAGGTGGCTTAGGATGGGTTACAGTCAGTGCGGGTGGGAGATGGAGAAAACTACCTTCTCCCTTTCCTTGGAATGCAAACTATCCCTACACCCACCTCCCATCTCTTTCTCCATATTTGCCTGGAAATAGAACACAAGGACAGCAGTATCTATGCATCCTAGTATGGAATCGAATATTTCTTTAATGCTCGTACGGCAGCAATATAAAAGCGAAGTCTAGATCCTCTCTTGCAATAAATTGCAGACAATGTACGAGGGAGGGCAGTGGGGATAGAGGGGGTGATCGTGTTTACCATGTGCTCCCTCCTTGCGTGCACTGCTATTGAAAAGAGGGCGAGGAAGAAGAAGGCAGTTTTTGTCTCAAAGGATATCTTTCGAATATAAACATATAAGATATCTTCTGAAAGGGACTATAAAGGAGAATATTCGCGAATTTCCTTCACTGCCTGGAAAAAAAAAGGAAACTAAATACGGAAGAAACCTCGAAAAGGAAATAAACGTTTGCTTGCTTCGAATGGATGAAAAATATCACCTGCTATAAATTCCTACGTTAAAGAAAACGATGAGACATTTGCAATGCTAGGAGATGCAGCTTTGTCTTTTAGATGACCACCTGTACCGGTAATGGTAGGATAGGATATGGCCTCCCATTCTTCAAAAAAACGTACATATTATTTAGGATAAAAGTAGACATTACCGGACGAGCATTGAAGGCCAAAATTGAGTTTTTTCTTTACCTCTCTGGAATAAAGAATTCACAACAATCATAAAATAATGCAATTTATACAACTATTTTACCATAATGGTTCTTGAATTTGTTTTTATATTCGTTGTTTGGTTGCAGTGCATTTTTATGAAGCGAATCTTTAAAATGGTGTCTATGAAGTGAGCATAAGATTGTATTTCCGAAACATATTTCTGGGAACAAGTAGTTTTGAGTTGTATTCGAACTTTACTTTTCTTTCCCTCAAATAAACCTTTCCATTTCTGCTGTAAAAGTACATTTAGGGTAAGAATTTTACTTTAAAATAAATGAGCTTGCTTTTTTTTTCGGGACAAACTCTAAACTTTTAGGAGAATTGATTCTCATATCTATTTTTTTCTTTCTTGATATTAGGTAGAAATATAAAATTTAGAATGTAAATTTCTTATTTCACATTCACATAAAATCGTGTTTTTGAAACATGTTTCTTAGAGCAATCCTTTTGAAATTTCATTCATACATTTATTTTCGTTTTCAAAAAAAAACAAAACAGCCATCCATCTAAACTTTAAAAATATTTCAAAAATAAAATTTTACTTTGAACTAAATGACCAAGATTTTCTTCAACCAACTCTCCTTTCTGTTAGACAAATTTGATAATAATAAATATTAATTTCCAGCTTCTCCATTGAATTTAAGTTATAATGTAAAATTACTATTTCTCATTCATAATTTTCTCGCAATGAAGAAATTGAATTTTCAAGTTGATTGATAGATTATTTTAGAAGAGTTTTTAATCAATGAAAAACTTGTAAATTGATAATATTTAGTTTTTGAGAGTAGGAAATAGAAACTCCAATTTTGTTTAAAATTATGATAAATAGTTTTTTAAATATAAAGTAAAATGATTCCTCTGTTTAAACAAAAAAAATGAAGCAATAAATTTCACTCGGCAATATTGGTTTCTTAAGCTCTTACTCAGTTATAATGAGTTTATTCTGAGATACTAATAAGTTAATGCCCAATAATGGCATTAAGTATAGTTAGTTTATTTTGTATTTCCTTCTTTAGATTTAAATTCTAAAATGTATAGAAAATAGAAGAAAATATTTTTGTTTTAAATCTGCATTTTTAATCTCACTTGTGATAACAATTTGCAATATTTTGAAAAAAAAATCCTTTCTAAATGAAATTAGGGAGAATTATTACTGATAAAACATAAAATCGCTATCATTTTTATAAAATGTGTAAAACAATTATTGGAACCATTATAACCTTCAAAATATGTTTGGGAAGAAGCCTATATAGAATTTCGGCAATTTTTACTGCCGTTTAAAATGTTCACGCCTGATTTTATTAAATTTATATGTTTCGTTAAAAGAAATTGTAATTCTTTTTTTATAAATAAATAATAGGTTTTTTAAAAACAATCAATAAAATCTCTTGATAAAAGCAGTCAAAAGTATTTTCATTTTTGATTGGAATTTCTTTTTATTTTGTTTTTAGTGATTTACAAATTTGAATCATATTTAAATCTCTATTTTACAAATAGTCTTTATCTTTAAATTTATAGAGAAAAGAAAATTTCAAAAGTTAGTACTAATTCCAACTTCTTTTATTTCTTATGTTTAATTTCTTTAATAAACGGTATTATTTACGATATGAACCCTTTTTTTTCGTCTTTCAGCATTAAAATTCTTTGTATTATGATTATTGAAATGTTTTAACAAAATAACAAAATATTTCAGTCTACATTGTTTCATTAAGTTACTTTTTTTGATGGAGCAATAATTGCTAGATAACTATTTTTGATTTTCTCAATTATTTATACAGAATATTATATGCAATTTTCTGTAATGAAAAAGTATTTTCAGTGGAATTAGAAGCTTTACATATAGAATGACAGTTATAGCATAAGCATTTATCCAGGCTTTACAAATAACTGTTAGTTTTATAATAATTAAATTTTCATCAATATAAATAACCTAAATAATACTCTACTGATACTATATCACTTAAATAATACTAATTAAGAACTATATGCATTTAATCACCATTACATAAAGAAAAACTTTATTTGTTTCATTTCCAAAATAAAGATTAATTCATAGACAAAGTTGTTTCCTTGATCAATATTTCAAAAGATATATAATATTTTCTTTTTACTTAATTTGTAAATATCAAATTTCTATTGCTGAATCCAAAACACTAATTTCAAGAACATGATCTGAACAAAATTACCGATTGACTACTAGACTGCATACACGATTACTTTTGACTGACTACAGTTCTAACTGTATCTAACTTTTTATGTTTTCCATGACAGGTATAAATGCGGTAGAAAGATTGTCCTTAGTCTTATCTTAATTAATCTATCACCGAGATTCTTGTTGTTTCTGGATGCTTCTGTTTTGATTCAATATCCAAATATGCACCAAGGCGGTCCTTCATTCATATTCCATAAGTACTGCATGTAAAACAATCTTTATTACAAGGAGATTTACTACCCTGGGAAGAAATATTACAATTTTAAATAATGTATATTTAAAAGTATTTATCATTGTGCTGAAATATTTTCTTAAAAATTATATTATTTAAAAATATTAATTACTACTAGACTACATACTCGGTGAATGAAGGATTTAATTTTCAAATAATGCAAAGTTTAATTTTTTTTCTGAAATTATCTAGTATCTTATAATATTACAAAATATTTTTAAAATATTTTTAATGTTTTTTTTAAATTTTTAATTTATGTAACATTTTAAAAATTCCTCCATAATTTGCACTCCCAAAATATATACATATAAACCTAAGAAAAACAGTTGAGTCTTTTGAGAAGCAAACCCCAGTCGGAGAGAAAGAAAAAAGAGCACATATTATAGTTTTTTAATATTAAATTTGTTTGCAATTTTTAATCAACTCAAGTTTATTCGCACATGCTTTATATGAATGTTTATTCAATTTTTCTTTTATTCATACAAATTTTCTTCCGATTTTATTAATTTCGCTGAAGAAATAGTAATATTGCATCTTGTAAAGAAGTTTCTCTTTATTTTTGAGAATTTGTTCGCAAGACATATAATATTGATATCCTTGAAGATATTTCTTTCTTTAACACTTTATACTTTGATGAAAATAAAGTTTTTACTTGCAAAATTATATTTTAAAATATAATTATTTTGTCAACAGAATTCAAATTTAACTGCCTTTTTTATTTTTAAATATTTATCTTTCTTCTTTGTTTCTAAAGAATTTATTTTTTATTTAAAAAAAAAAGGTAAAGATAATTTTTTTATGTAATAAGAATATAATTGTTTTTGCTTTGAAATTTTATTGATTGATAATTCTACTTATAAGCGAAATTAATAATTTAATTTTTTCAAAATATTGATTATAAATATTTAATTTACATTTAATTATTTATGTCTTTGATCCTTTTAATTATTTTTCAAGTAGAAATGGAGTCAATTTTCTTTTTTTAAATAGTTTTCGCCTATAACTGAACCTCAAATTCAACTTTTCTGTCATTAATATCATGCATAGAAATACCTATTCAATGCTTTTTATGCAAAGTCTATATTTTGCTTTATTTAATGTTTATTAATAAAGCTTTTACAAATATTTATTAGTTTAGCTAGCAAAGTTTTCAAATATGATTGTTAAACAATAATGTGAATTATGAAAAATGCACTTGTCTTCCTCTCTACCCATTTCAAAGCATTACAAAAGGTTAACCAGAAAGCAAAATTAATGAATTTGAGTTTCAAATTGCAATTTACATTCACCCAGTAATAATGTGTCTCTATTCCAAATTATCATTTGCCGAACCCTCCATGTTATAAGGATAAAAGAGAGGGAGAAGCGGTGGCTTATCTTCCCTATACATCGCCAGAGAGAATTTCTATGGAAATTAATTTGATAATTTAATTTTTAAAGGTTTGATAATTTAATTTTTTTAAAAAAAATCATAATAAATTTTTAGTTTACCGCATATTATAATTAAATGTTTTTGAAAGCGATTAGTGATAAAAATAATGTAATTGAGAGATAAGGATTTAGTAAAATATATCTGCAATAACGCTTGAAATTTTATTCTATAATTAATTAACACTTAAATAATGTTTTTAAGTTTTCTATCATTAGTTTCGAAAGGATGATTACAAAAAAATAAATTTTACTCTACTTTAAAATATAGACATGTACTTTTAGTGATGTCAAGTTAGTTGTGGGACAATATTTTTAACAGAAATTTGCAATGGTATAAATTTATGTTTTTTGACATTTCAACATTATTTTTTCTTATTTTTATTGAAATTCAATCAGCTTCATTAAAAAAGTATTCAATATCTATATATTTTCATTGCTGAAAGTTAAAAATTAATTATTCTTTTATTAATAAGACAATTCGGTTAAAATAGTAAATACAATAAAATTAATCTCTTGTACTTAAAGCATATGTGAATTGCGATTTTCCGAAAATGAATTACATGTTTAATTCAGCTGCATTTAATAATAAAAAAGTTATTTTTTACATTTTTTCCAGCATTATTTTAAAAGCTAATTTGTCTTACACTTAGAAAAAGTCTCACGAGTATTATTTAAATAAATTATTTATATATTTAAAAATAAATTATTAATTTTATTACTTTTAATACATCAATAATAAATTGAAGATTTTGATCCAAGTTTTATTTCGTTTCCCAATAAAAAAATTTCTGAATAACAATAAAAATAATTAAACATATATTTTTCTTTTCCTAAGAAAAGAATATATGCAACAATATGCTGTTTTAATTTTTAAAAAAAACCAAAAGAACTCAAAAATAGAAAGAATATCAATATCCATTATTTAATATCTATAATGTTCCAGTATATATATCCTGAAATTACTTTAATAAACAAACTTATTTCCCTTTTCGAAACTGAACATCAAAAATCAGTTGTTTAAAAAAGAAATCTAACTTCTTTTGAAGGAAAATTATTTTTAAAAATTGTAAGATCTTTTAATTCCATATAATTAACTGATCCTATTTCAAGTGTATATACATATATATATAAATTAATTTTCATGCTTCTCCTAAACCTCTTTTAATTGCTCGCATTTTTTTCTCGTAAAAGTTTTAATATTATTCACTTTAACGACGCATTTTCTTTTCATTTTTATCAAGTAAATTTCTGTGAATAAGCGTAGAATCTTTTCAACATCCCTTAGTGCATTAACGATCGTACTTTATTAACTATCGTAACTTTGAAGACTTTTTTTTCCTTCATTCACACAATTTTTTCCCCAGAACTTTGCCATTTTTTTGTTTTAAATAATTATTTACGCTATTTGTCCGAAAACTTACTTATGTCAAAAAATAATCTACAATAAGTTACAAAATATTATACTTAATGTATGCTTCGGGGATGAGAACTAATTAATTGGACATCATTTCAAAGAATTATGCTTTAATATAAAAATCTATGTAATTATTTCATGTTACTGCATTCATATAATTTATATATGTGTGTAAATTTATTAAAAGTCAATTTTTTTCAATTTTGTTATCAAATATTTTTCATGATTAAAAAAAGTAACTAAAATCGATATGAGACCTATTTTCAAAAATGCTTTTTAGTCACAGAATTAAATTAAAACCTTTTCTTTTTTACTACCTAATGTTATAACATGTAATTTCGCTTAAGCATGAATTGAGTCATCGTAAGAAAGACTGGTATGTAATAAATTCTGTTGCGTGCTGAGAGAGTGACGCATAGTAATCTTGGAGCTTGACGAAACCTTGATGGTAATATAGCGATTTGGTGACGAATTTGGCGATCTAATGGACAATATGCAATGAGATTTTATAAGACGTGAATTTTTATGATACGTACCTTAAAGGCATTAAGTACCTGCATGTTGTTTTTGTTACTTATAATACTTGCGTATGAACAAGCCCCCCCCCCCAGCAGCAGATTTAAGCCGAAAGGAGCGTCTCTTATTTTTGAAGTAGCGCCAATTAGGGCCAAGAGTACGACTTAGCTACACACTGTCTCCATTTGCTTGCACAGCTCCTTTGTATAAGGGGTCACAGCCACACATATCACTGATAGTACACAGAAGAACAACCACGCCGAAACCGGGATTCCCAGAACACGAGGAAAACGCGCTACTTCTGTGCCAGAAAGCCATCTTAAGTACATGTAGGTAATAAATGAAACGAAAATATGCAAAACATTTAATAACGTGCTTCATAACTATATGGAAATTCAAAATTCAATGCTCAAACTCAAAGATTTGAAAATCGTGGCATCAAATTTACAAAGAAATTCAATGGAAATGGAGTTTAATCGTTATTGTTTCTTGGTATGGTGATTAGAAAGTCTTGACAAAAACACATAATGTCATTGATTTTTGATATAGAAATAGAATTTGGTTTTTGACAAATCTTGAATAATCAAGTTTTTTATATTATTTTTAATGCAATCGAGTGGGACCTCTGATCGTTGTTCATCGTTTTTTATAATTATTTTACTGAATTCGATGTTAATATCCATAGAATTTTAATATCCACATAAAAATTTATCTTTGTTGGAAGATAAAAACGCAGTATTTTATAAATATTTATCAAACATTTCACTAATGATTTTTTTATAAACCATTAATGCAAGGTTACAAAGAATTTTATATGATTCCAAATAAAAAATTTATTTCTTTAAAATTTCCTATTAAATTTTTTTCCCATTAAAATTACCTTGGATTTTTTTTTAAATCTTAAAACTGAATTTTAATGAAAATCCGTTTGTGATAAATCTCTAGATAATAGTACTTTCCTCCTAAATATATTCCTTATCATCACAAATGAAACCGGTCTCTATTGTTTAAACAAAAATGTAGCATTCCTAGTATCTAAACTCAAGCTTATGTACAGTTAAAAAAATTTAAAAAAAATCTTTAAAATATTTAGTTTTTCATATTATATATTTAGTTTAGTTCCCCAAATTTAGTTTTTATGTTATGAGTTAGGTCAATCATAATTCTGAATTTTCAAATTTGACTAATCATAATTTTTAATTCTAAAATTTGACAAATCATAAATTTTTATTTTAACTTTTGACCAATTTTATTTTTACATTTAACACTTGGACAATTCTTTATTTTTTTTAATTTAACAATCAGCAAATCATAATTTTAATGCTTCTATTTTGTCAAACACAATTTTAAGCTTCTTTAAAACTTTAATCAAATCTTTTTTTAAACCTGACAGATTTTTCTTAAATAAAATTACTAAACTTTTTTTCCTAAGGAAAAATATAAAAAGTTCCTTTGATATATCCTTCGAAAGGCTTATGTCAAAATTTTCTAGCAGTTGGTCAGAAAATTTCACCAAATAGCTACATTTTGAAGACTTCTTTTCTGTGATTTATTTATTCCTTTCTTCCATATACCTTACAAAAAATAGAACCTATTCATTTCAAGATATATATTTCTATAGTGCGATAAAAAGATAATCCCCCGAAGGACTATCCTTTATCCTTAGAGAGGATCTTTTGCAAGAAAAGATATAGAAAAAGGTTTTAGGACTCAGCCTCACCGTCTCAGCTTTCTCAACCTTATGAAATATTTCGACATGGAACACAAACAAAAACTGAATAATACATGGAAAGGGTGGACGATTCGAGTAGATTAATAATAATAATAAATGCGTATAGATTTTGTTTTTGTCTTCAGAACAGCTTGATTATTTACTAATGATGTGTTTCAAGAAATCTATTATTTTTCTTAGATGCTCACTTTCTTAGAATTTCTTCTATTTTGAAAACATATTATCCATTTGGCGATGCTATTAAATAGAAAATATAACAAATTTGACAAAAACTGAAAATTTTTTTTGTTTAAGCATTTTAAAAAGTAATGTTTATAATTAAATAATATTTTATGTATAAAGATACGTACATGCTTGTTACTCTCCTCTTTTGGTAAATATATTTTATAATTCATGAAAAGGAATGATTGTATTTAATTTCACTCATTTTTTATCATGTCAGAACATGATGTGGTTTTTGGGATGAGAATTTTGACTTCAACAAAAATCCGTATGTGGAAAAATGAAAACTTTAATCCGTACGCGGAAAATACAAATTTTTTTATCTTCACGAGCATCTCAAAAAATCAGGTTTTAATAACGTGGTGCCATTGTATTTACAAAATCTCTGATTAAAAAATAAGTTAATGACTACAGTAAATAAGACTTAATAAAATGTAACTTTGAGCACGTGATTATATGAAATGAAATAAATAGAAAATGTAATAATTTTTTAAACAATAAATGCAAGACAAAGTTTCTTTTATGGTTTGCAATACTAGAGTGACTCATTTAATGAAACAATTAAAATGAATAAAAATATAATTGAACTTGAACTGGCACGTGGTGCTTGTACTTTCAGGAAATTATGCTCTGACATGATACATTGAAATATGCATAGCATATATCATTTTAATCTTTATTTCATTTCATATTATCACGTGCTCAAAATTACAATTTTATTTATTATCCTTAAATTTCTTATAGCTTTTCCTAACAAATGTAATTTCACATATATTTTCAACTCTGTATTGTATACTTAGAAAATGCTTAATCAGTTTGTCTTTTATTTTCCTATCTGTTGCTATAAATAATTTAAAACTAATATATAATATTTTGAACATATTTTACATCTATCATTTTGCAATGTGAAAATTGACTAAGTGTATTTTACCAATTACAAATTACATGAAAGATTTTATTGTCTTTAGAATCTTAACTCCTTTTGTAACATCATCGTACATTTTACCAACAAGATCATGTTTATCAATTATACGTTTGACGCAATATGCTTGAAAATGGCTCTTGGGCTAATAAAATCATTTATTCGACCACCTAATTATTTAATCCTTTTTAAGGCTGCGGTAAATATCTTACCACCGTCTTAAAATACTTTTCAAATATTGTAGCTCCAAAACTAACCAGAAAAGGACAAAAGTGTCATATTCAACATATAATGTTACTTTGTGTTCAGCTCCTTGTTATGTTGTTTCATCAGAATAGTTTAAAATAATACATTTGGTAATTTACATTACATTTGGATTTTCTGCCACTTAATTCATGTGTAATTAATACATTTTAAATTTTGAAATAACTAATGATAAATGTTTTTACAAAAATCATATTTACTTGTGAAATTATTTATATTTCATATTTTTCCATTGAATAAGTCAGTAAAATGTCATTGCTTGTTTTGGACGGTGGAAAATATGTGCCTCCACCCCTGTAACATACAGCCACAACAACAAAATTTTAACAAAAATACAAATTTTGGTTATAAATGAGCTTATTTTTTCCAAATATAACGTAAAATGAAAATTTTGAAAGAAAACAGCTTGTGCCCGTTAAAGGGTTAATATATAGAAGATGTGGAAGCAGCTAGTCGACAAAGGCGCTTAGTTAAAATTTATATTTTATTCAACACTCAAATCAAAGTTTTGTTAGATAAGAAAACTAATCCTTTGATATAAAGTTTTATTCAAATAAATATTTTCGTTTATTAGCAATTCAAAAAGGACATTCTATTCTTTTACCCTAACACAAAGCATATGCTTGTAGAAAATATTTTATACAACATACCCTCCAAAAAAGTATATCTTTAATGAATAACTTTAAGGGGAGATGTCTAAACTTGGGAGAAAAATAACATAAGGATTAGGAAAATAAATTCCATTGGAAAATTACTATTCACAAACGCAAGAAACATAACCAACACAAAAGACTGCCTCCACCTAATCGAAATGGAGCATAAATAATGCACAAAAGCAAGTGCGAACGAGCAAGCGAAAGAGAATAACCCCACTTCCTAATTAAAAGGAGGGTAAATTCATTTGCTTTTCAGAAGATATATCGGCATCTTAAACAAATCAAAAAGAAGAACAAACTTCAGAAAATGAAAAAAAAAAAATGAAATCATCAGTAATGCAAAAGAAACGGAAAATGAAAAGTCCTTTCAGTTTTACGGATTTGCATATATCTGTAGAAAACTTTACTAGGGTGAATCTGGCAACTCGTATGTGGTTGATCTTTAAAAAAGATTTGGATCCCGCAGGCTCAAAATCCAGTTTGATTTTCTTCCAAGCTTTTTTCTTCTTATTTTCTTTTTAATTCTTCAGCTTCTTTTCTTCTTCTTCTTCTTACTTTTTTTTTACGTAATCATAGCATTATTCGTATAGAAGTCTTCTACAGCAAGAATTCTCCAGTAAAAATTAACATACTGGAGTAGGGGAAGAAGTAAACTTTCGAAGTATCGCAGTCGATTTATTTACAGAGGAAAATTCTAATGAATATTTATTCATTTTTCCCGGTTAGGCATTCCTCGCCAGTTACGTCCCGAAGGGAAATATACGAACAAAGGATGATAGTTTTTTATTAATATTTTTATAAAGATATTGAAGACTTTTTGCATACTTTTGAATTGTAATTCCAAAGAGTTTGAGTTTCGAAAGCCAATACAGTTGATGTTTGTGTATCAGGAGGGATGATGCCATTAAAATTTTGAATCAGTAAATAGTAAGATTATTCTTCCATTTGGAATTTAAATTCTATTATCCTTATCAGGATTAAATGCAATTTAGTTTGAATATTGACTCATATTAAAGTAATTTCATCAAAGTGTGGAAATGAAAAACAGATTTAAAATGTAGATTAGATGAATATTTGATAATATTCAATTATTTTGAATCTTGTAAGCAAAATATTTTCGTGTTTAAGAATTATCATTCTTATATTTGCATTTAATTATTGATTAATAAATAATACATTTACATTCTTTTGAATTGCGATTCCAAAGAGTTTAAGTTTGGAAAGCCAATTTAGTTGATGTTTGTGTATCAGGAGGGATAATGCCATTAAAATTCTGAATCAGTATATAGTAAGATTATTTTTCCATTTATAATTTAAATTCTATTATCCTTATCAGTATTTAATGCAATTTAGTTTGAATATTGACTCATATTTAAGTAATTTCATCAAATTGAGGAAAGGAAAAACAGCTTCAAATGTAAATTAGATTAATATTTAATAATATTCTTTTTGAATTTTATAAGCAAAAAAGTTTCGCGTTTAAGAATTATCATTCTTATATTTATACTTAATTATTGATAAATAAATAATAAATTTACCATTCTATTCAATTGTGATTTAGAAGATGTTAAGTTTTGAAACCTAGCCAATCTAGATGAGGTTTGTGTATCAGGAGGGATAATTACATTTCAATTCTGAATCAATAAAAGTAAGATAATATTTTTATTTGGAATCTAAATTCTATTATCCTTATTAGGATTGAAAGTTATTGACTTTCAATATTGAATCATATTGAAACAATTCCATAAAATGAAGGAAGGGAAAACATTTCAAAACTATTAAATTGAATATATAATAATAGTCATTTTGTATTTAATAAGAAAACAGATTTTTCTATTTATGAATTTATTAGCATTATATTTTTCTTTAATTACTGTGTCAGTTCCGGAGGGAACAAAATATGAGAGTTTTTTATGAATATTTTATGAAATATTGAAAACATTTTGCATACTTTTGGATTGTAATTTCGAAGAGTTTGAGTTTCGAAAGCCAATCCAGATTATACTTGTGTATCAGGAGGGATAATGGCAATAAATTTTTGAATCAGTAAACAGTTAGATTATTTTATGATTTGAAATTTAAATTTTATGATAGTTGTTAAGAATAAATGCAATTTATTTTGATTACAGACTCATATTTAAATAATATGAATATTATAATAAGTGAAAATAAAGGGTTTAAAATGTAGATTACTGGCATAATTAATAATAGTCATTTTGCATTTTAAAAGCAAAAAAAATTCCTTTTATGAATTTATCAGTATTATATATACTTTTAAATATTTTTTTCGACTCGAAAGTGAAGAGAGTGAATAGACGAACAAAGTATGTGAGATATTTATTAACGTTTTTATGAATATATTAATAACTTTTACATACTTTTGAGCTTTGATTTCAAATGCTGGAGAGTTGAGCTAGTCTTTGTGTATCAGGAGGAATTATGCCACTAAAATTCTGAATTTTAAGATTTTTTCAATTGAAATTCAAATTCTATTATTTTAATTATGATTAAAGAAATTCAGTTTAAATATTGACATATTAAAAGAATATAATCAAACTGTTTAAAGAAAAAGGGTTTAAAGTATTCATATTATTAATTTAATATTTAATAATATGCATTTCGCATTTTATAAGCAAATAATTTTACTTTTTAAGAACTATTATTTCTCATTTTTCATTTAACTATTGAGTAATATATAATTAATTTTTACATACTTTTGGATTATAATTTTGAAGAGTTCCAGTTTCTAAAGCTAACCAATTCAAAAGATGTTTTTATATCAGAAGATATAATTATATTACAATTCTCACTCAATAAATAGTAAGTTTATTTTTAGATTTGAAATTTAAACTAGGTTATACTTATCAAGATTAAACGTTATTTAATTTGAATACTGATTCCTATTAAAATAATCTCAGCAAAGTGATAAAATTGAGAAACCGTTTTAAAATGTAGATTGTGTGAATATTAAATAATATTCACTTTGCTTTTTACAAGCAAAAGGTTTTCCCATTTAAGAATTTATCATGATTATATTTTCATTTAATTATTTTTTGGGCACGGATGGAAATGGACGAACAAAGGATGTGAGTTTTTTATTAATATTTTTAAGAAGATATTGAAGACGTTTAAATGTGATTTTGAAGTGTTCAAGTTTCAAAAGCTAGCAAATCCAGGTGATGCTTGTGTAAATGGAGGGATAACATTATTAAAATCCTGAAGATTATTTAATAAGATATTCTTTTAATTTGAAATTTAAAATCTTATTAGGATTAAAGACACTTTATTTTAAGTATTGACTAATATTAAAATAATATCATCAATGTGATTAAAGGAAAAACGGCTAAAAATATGTAATAGTTGAATATTTAATAATAGTCATTTTGCTTTTCATAAGTAAAACTTTGTTTCTTTTAAAAAAATTTCTCATTGTAATATTTACATTTAATTAATGCAAAAATCAATTAAATTGATTATCAAATTTCCAACAGCGTAAGGAATAATTTTTGTTAAAATTCATTTATATGAAAAATACCAAGTTATTATTGCACATTTTTAAACAGTAAAAATGATAATTTTAAACTTATTTCATAGTTCTTATATAGTTTTGTATGAAATAACAGTATCAGATAGAAATACTTAAAATTTATTATCTTTAATTCAATACTGATCTACTATATATCTGGAAACCTCCAAAATTCGTTACGAATAATTTAATACTGGAATTAAGAGATCTCTTTAACAGCAGAAAAGCAAGTTAATATTCAAATTAAATTCATTTCGTGTTGAATTCAATCGAAGAAAGATATTTCAAATTTTGAGTCACAAATATCCAGCAAGATTTGAAATGCTATTTAATAATTCTTAAAGCAATTAAAATTAAGAAAATCAGACCCTTTTATCCTAATAATCTTGATTCTAGATTAATATTTAGAAGAGAAGATTTTTAAGTATAATTAAAATGGTATAGTTGTAATAAATTTCCTCTAGTTGTATGTTTATCATTTATTTAAATCAATCAATTAGCTGTTATTTTATTATTAATCTGGAGGCAACTTTTGACCTAGAAATGTATTTATAAAATTAAATAGATTTTATTCATAAAATTAATTTATTTATTACTTCATTGGAATTCTAAATTTAGAAAAACGCGTTTCATTTTGAAAAAAAAAATGAAATTTTATGTATAAGGTTTATTTCCAAAACTCAGCATTTTATTAAAATTAGTATATAAACTGAAAGTTAATGCTCTTAAGCACAAATTAATATTAGGAATAGCTTCTCTATTTCTTACATTGTTATCCATTCATGATAAATATGAACATAAATCCGAAAAAGAGCAAAAATTTTAACAGCAGAATATGATATAATATAAGTTCTGAATATTAATCTAATGATGATTCTGTATATTAATATAATACAATGATTTGGAACTACACTGGTTCTTATTACTTCTATAATTAATAATTAGGCAAAATCTACAACAGAATAATAAATTGACATTTTCAAGATACAGAAAGTTTAGAGGTAGGATTTTATCTTTATCTGGCTCATTCAAATTTACTACAAAATAAGATTGGTTTTTTATTATTAGTTTTTATATAAAAAAAAGGCTTCCAAAAGAAAAAAAAATACTACAAACATATAATACAAACATATTTTTTTAACAATTCAGATTAAAATGTTTTCATATTAAAAGCGTTTGGTCGTAAGTTGCATCTTTTTTGGTTGTCATTCACAGTAACAACTTTATACTAATAGTATAGATAATGTTATTCATAAATAGTGTTAAAAATTGGATGAATGTCATTTGCTTTAAAAGAAAAGAAAAGTAATTTTGTTATTGGGAATTAGAAGAAAATTCTTTTCCGTTTCTTCGTATTCTAATATCAGTAGGCATTATATTCCAATCTCCATTGAAAGATAATATTTAAAATTGGATATTTCAATTAAAAACATATACGAAACTCCAGGATGATAAATAAACAAATAGCATTTTATTTGAAATTTAAATTGATTTAAAAAATAATGTACCTTGAATGCTTCAAGTAATTATTTATTTTCATGTCTTTTATTCTTTATTCTGATTCTCCGCATTAAAACTGACGAAGAAGTTTAATGAAGTATTTCTATTTATTTTAACAAAATAATATTAATTTAAGATCTAACACTATCTCGTTAGAATTTCAACATATTATTTATTTTTTTGTTAAACCTCCGTATCTATTTTAATTAACATAATAAAACAAAAATTGATTTCGGAACATTCTAGAAACCTCATTAGTAGGTCTATATCGCCGAAATCATCAAAACATTTTTAAACAATACTGATCACAATTCCTAATTAACTCGTTTGATCTGCGACGGAGGCAGAATAAAAGCAGCCACTCCTTCGAAGTGATTTATTGAGCTAAAGTTCATTACCCAACGAGGAAAACACACACCGACCATGCTTCTATTTTTCGAATCAGCCTCTAAAAATCTATTCCTCAGATTCTAGCTGCAGCGAGAATGAAAACGAAGAAGAATGTTAGGCGCATGTGATAACAGGCAGAGAGATCTAACAGTTATAAATGCTGTTATGGAAGAAATCGGAGAAGAGATAATTGAAATCGAGCAGAAAACTTTTTTGTTCGGTAGAAAGCTGAACATTTTTCCGCAGAGAAACGTTCAATTAGAGTAATTGCTAAAATTAATTTCTGCCAAAGTACCGCTCCTGATACTTCCGCTTTGTATTTGAGCGAGACTGGAATGACGAGAATTGCCTCAATGAGACGGGAAGTTGAACGTGTGAAGGAAGAAATCAGCTTGGAATTTTTAATGTTTTTAATTTGTCATGGCTATGCCTGGAAATGGGGCGAAGCAAATGCATACGGGTTACGCATTGTTGTGATAATAGCTTTTGCCGTTACATATTTTTATACCAATTTCTGATTTTTAATGGGAAACAATTTATTAAATTCCTTATGCTAGATAAATTTTGCCATTACATGTTTTTATACCAATTTCTGATTTCTAAAAGGGAACAATTTAATAAATTCTTTATACTAGATAAGTTATGCCATCAAATATTTTTATACCAATTTCTGATTTCTAATAGGAGACAATTTATTAAATTCCTTATACTAAATACATTTTTCCTTAGATATTTTTATCCTAATTTCTAATTCCTAATGGGAAACAACTTATTAAATTCCTTATACTTAATAAATCTTGAAATTGCATATTTTTATACCAATTTCTGATTTCTAAAGGGAAACAATTTATCAAATTCTTTATACTTGATAAATTTTGCCATTACATTTTTTTATACCAATTTCTGATGTCTAAAGGGGGGGAAATTTATTAAATTTCTTATACTAGATAAATTTTGCCATAAGATATTTTTATACCAATTTCTGATTTCTAAAGGGGGGAAATTTATTAAATTCCTTATACTAGATAAATTTTGCCGTTAGAAATTTTTATAACAATTTCTGATTTCTACTGGGGAACAATTTATTAAATTCCTTATACTAGCTAAATTTTGCCATGGCAAATTTTTATACCAATTTCTGATTTCTAAAGGGAACAATTTATTTAATTCCTTATATTTAATGAAATTTTGCCATTACATATCTTTATACCAATTTCTGATTTCTAAAGGGGAACGATTTATTAAATTCCTTATACTAGATAAAATTTTGCCATTACACATTTTTAAACCAATTTCTGATTTCTAATGGGAAACGATTTATTAAACTCCTTATACTAGATAAATTTTTCCATGACATATTTTTATACAAATTTCTGTTTCTAAAGAGGAAAAAATTTATTTAATTCCATATACTATATAAATTTTGCCATTGCATATTTTTGCACCAATTTCTGATTTTTAATGGGATACAATTTATTAAATTCCTTATACTAGATAAATTTTGCCATTACATATTTTCATACAAATTTCCGATTTCTAATGGAAAACAATTTATTAAATTCCTTATACTAGATAAATTTTGCCACACATATTTATATACTAATTTCTGATTTCTAAAGGGGAACAATTTATTAAATTCCTTATACTTGATAAAATTATGCTATTGCATATTTTTATATTAATTTCTGTTTCGATAAAAGTATTAAATTCCTTTTTCTAGAGAAAATAAGATACCAGTTTAGAAAATTTTCCTGTTAAATAATTTTGAAAGCAAATTGTAAACAAATGTGAAATTATTTGTATAAAAGAATTCTTCATTTTTGTTTACCGACGTCTTGACACAGAAGTAGCTCGTCCGTCTCGGGTTCTGGGTTTCCCAGTTTCCAATCCCGGTTAAGGCATGGTTGTTCTGTGTGCTATCTGTGAGTTGTTTGAATAGACCCCTCGTAAAAAGGAACTTTGGAAGCAAATGTGACGATTATGTAGCTAAATAGTACTTTTGGCCCTATTTTGCGCTACTTCAAAAACAAGAGACGCTCATTCAGACTAAAATCGATGACGGATGTCAGTGGTTTTTTCCATGGCAAGTGCAATTAATAGCAACAACATTTTGCCATTTCCATGGCAAGTGCAATTAATAGCAACAACAAAAATGTTTCATAATAGATTGAGGGAAAAATAATCCCCTAGTACTACATATCCCATTTTTCAGAATGCTATGATGTTTACAATAAAGGTAATTCAATAAAAAGTTTATTTAATACAATAGAAACCAAATTTTGAATCTAAAGTTATTGTTTGATTAAATACAAAGATTGTATAACAGTATAGTCGTCTTCTAGACAGCAACCGACTTACTGGCCAAGATGATATAGTTTTTATGTTATTAAACAATTAATAAGGAATGCAGTTTTTAAAAATTGAGTTTATTTGATACGATTAAAAATATAACAACAAAACACTCAATCTGACACAAATAATTATAAGCACAAAATATATATATATATATATATATATATATATATATATATATATAAGGAAATATAACCGAAAATACATTTTTGGGATTAATGGATATTAAATTATTATAATTTTGATATTATCAAAAGCACAGAATTCTATATTTTGATAAACGAATTTAAATTTCATAAAATTAAAAAGCGACTGAAATCAGTATTACTCTTAAAATATGTTTTCAACCCAAGCTGAACCTAACATTACAAGAATCCTTACATTATAAATTAAACTTGAATAGTTTATTAAAAGCAAAGAAAAATTGTATATAAGTAAATTCGATATCATTGGAGTTATTTTTTTGAGCTTTAGAAAATGTAAATTTTTTTGGGTAAAATTAATTTGTTTAGAAGTTATCTATTTCTAGTATGTAGAATATAGAGGGTGTCCGTAGTGATAACTAAGACTATTTTCAATACCGATTACTAAACTTTACGATTAATGTTTATTATGTATACATGCATCTTTTGTCAAAAGCCTCATTTACAATATAATACATCTAATACATCACGAGCCTCATTTACAATATAATAATTTTATTTTATTAGCAACGTTTTGAATTATGTTCAGCCATTAAGACATCATCACGAGCCTCATTTACAATATAATAATTTTATTTTATTAGCGACGTTTTGAATTATGTTCAGCCTTTAAGAATACTGAATAAAGCAATATGTTGAAACTTTTGTGCTTCGAATGCTTACATCTCATTGCTGCCATTCTGTAATAAGTAATAAGGGCGAATTCTGTGCTGCGTACGTTAGCTTTCTATGTTATTCTAATCGGAATATTAATATAAAATCGATTTTTATTGTTTAATAATTGATAGCAATAAAACCAATAATAGTAACTTCAATGAGTGTTAAAGATTAAATTTGGACAATTTAAATTATATTATCATTTATGTATGAAATAAAAATTATTCTTAAATAATTTGACGTATTATTAATAATACTTTTTAATACTATTGTATAAACATAAGCCATATATAAATAAATTTCTAAAAAAAATATTTTTTAAAAAATCTTTCATTCCGTTGCCGTAATTTACTTTTAAAGATGAGTCTTAAATATCCTCTGGGGTCCTATAGAATTTGTAGATAAATCAAGCATTATTTTTTTAATGTATTTACCATATAATTAAATTTCTAAAAATCCTATTTTAATGGCTTATAAATGCTAGGAACTTCACTATGTTGAATGTTTAAAATTGAATTATTTGTCGTAATTTTATCAATTAAAGTATAAATAATTCTTTCAAAGAATGGATTAGAGTATTAATTATTCGTTCATTTTATTAATTTTCGCTTGTCAAAATCAATCAAATATTATTCATTTTTATTATTATAAATTTATGAAATTTATTTCTTTGTATATTGTTAA